>OX457046.1:3882500-3902500 GCA_949752735.1 Lumbricus terrestris
GAAAAGGTGAGTCAGGACCAATTTTGATTACCGCCCTGAAGGTGGTAGCCTATAGTCTGCTATAGTCTGCCTATAGAACTTGAAAACGTAAACATCGATGCATGCATGAAATCTGCTGCGTTTTGGGTTCACTTAGATCTAACCCTTTAACGTTGGGAAGATAATATAAACAATTATGCAAGGTGACCCATAATAATTATCATGGATTGCTGTACAGTTGCCTGCATCGCAATACAGCCCATGGCAGCAAACAACAATAGGTGGAATCAGAGGACAAAAAACATGGAAACAAAGATGAGAGATTTATGCATCTAATTCACATAATGACAGAAATTCTGTTCCTCAGTAATTCAGTAATTGCGCCTCTTAATGAACTTGGCAATTTATCAACTGAGAGCACACTGTATACATAGCCTACATAGACCTTACTCGAGAATATCGCACGTTGAGAAAAATACCACTGGTTATAGGCCTAATGGCCTCATATATTATAGGCTATAATTATGCAGATGCTAATAAATTGAAGTGGTTATAACACGCACTTAGTAGGCCTACCCGTGGTTTCCTTCCAGGCTCTAGCTTAGTAGGCCTACTGCAAGTACTACACTGTGTCCGGATAAAAAGTAGCCCCCACAAAAAAGTGTAATGACTTGGTCAAAACTCTTAGGATTTGTCTGAAATTTTAAACAGAGCAACAGTGACCATATTTACACTGCAGCACGTTCCATCTTTTACCGCTGATGACTACCTAACCTCATTCACCACCAAGGTGCACAACATCCGGGAGGACACCGCTGGCTCCCTGCCACCAGCTTACCCTCCTACATCATTCAACCTATCTACTCTGACTCCAGTCAACTCTGCTGATCTACGTCGAATCATTCTCGCCTCGCCTCCTAAATCATGTGAACTTGACAGCCTCCCAACATCGCTGCTACAGGAGTTCGTGGATGTCCTTCTTCCACTCCTCACCGTCCTCTGCAATCGCTCCATCCTTGAAGGCATCTTGCCGCCGTCTCAAAAACGATCCATCCTGGTTCCTGTTCTCAAGTGTGAAGGACTCGATTCAGACAATCCAGTCAACTTCCGTCCAATTGCTAATGTTTCATTTATCTCGAAGCTTATCGAGAAAATAGTCGCTCTCCAGCTGACATCATACCTTGAGACTCACAACCTGCTTCCGGAAATCCAGTCTGGCTTCCGAAAAGGTCATTCAACTGAGACATTACTTCTTCGACTCCTTTCTGATGTCTACGGAGCCATCGATCGTTCTCAGCTGACTCTCTTAGCCCTTTTTGACGTTAGTGCAGCGTTTGACACTGTGGACCATGACATTTTACTTGAACGACTGCATATATCTTTTGGTCTCTCTGGTACTCTGCTCCTCTGGCTGAGATCCTTTCTTAGTGATCGTTCCTTTTCTGTGGTCCATGGCCCCTCTAGGTCCCTCTGGGTCCCCGCTCCTTACGGTCTTCCACAGGGCTCTGTCTTGGGCCCCCTTCTCTTCATAATCGATACCTCAGATCTTGCCTCTCTTCTTGCCTCCCATGCTATGCAAGCCCATCTGTATGCTGATGATGTGCAAGCCTACCAGCACTGTCGTGCCTCTGACTCTGTTGCAACTGTCTGGTCTATGTACTTTGCCATGGAAGCCTTGGGGACTTGGATGTCGTCCAATCGACTTCGCCTCAACTCTTTAAAAACTCAATTCATTTGGCTTGGCACTCGCCAGCAGTTGAAAAAGCTAGATATGACAACCATCGCTGATGCCTTTCCTGATTTTGTCTTCTCAACCAGAGTCCGTGACCTTGGTGTTACTCTGGACCAAGAGCTCACCTTTGCTCCACATATTCACTCACTCAGCCGTGCCTGTTATTATCAACTCCGTCAACTACGCACTGTTGCTCGCTCACTTACTCCTACTGCTGCTGCAACCCTTGTCCATTCTTTTGTTACCACCAGACTTGACTACTGCTGCTCTCTCTATGCTGGCCTACCAATTTCCCGTCTGAGTTGCATTGATCGCGTCCTGCGCTCTGCAGCCCGCCTTATTGGCCGCATACCTAAATTCAGCCACATCTCCAGCTATATGCGTGACGTTCTCCACTGGCTTCCACTCAAGCAGCGAATTGAGTATAGGATATCTACTCTAGTCTGGCGCTGCATGCTAGGCCTTGCTCCTGCCTATCTTTGTGAGCTTTGTAGCCCTGCTCTTAGTTCTCACCCCTTCCGCTCCCTTCGTTCGACTGAACAAAGTCTACTCTCAGTACCTTTTGCTCGAACTTCCACTATGCAGAGCCGTGCTTTCTCGGTGGTGGGACCCTCAACCTGGAATGGTCTTCCTCTGACCCTCCGCTCTCTTTGTAAAAATCCTTCTCAGACTTTCCTCTCTCATCTTAAAACAGTTTTATTTGGCCGCGCTGAGGTTGGGAGCGCCTCTGAGTAGCCCCCTTGAAGAGGCGCTATATAAATGCATATAATGAATGAATGAATGAATGAATGAATTTACACGAGATCCTAAAGCCAAAGCCGATTAGAAATATTCGTGGGTTTTTTAAATCTATGAGCGTTTAAAATGCAGCACCAAAAAATTGAACTTTCCAACAAGGAAAACCTGAAAGGAAGTGAAATTCAGCTATATATATGGTGCTCGAAATGTCCTTCTAGTTCACGAACACACGACCGTAGACGTAGTAGTGTAGTAGTTGTCCCGGGAGACACTCGGCTTCATACCCGCAGCTGTGGCCGCCAAGCAGTTCAGACCTCGATCCGGAGTACCAGGTGCATTTACAAGAAGGGCGCGTTTTTCGTTCACGCGTAGGCCTATTCATGACATCGATAACCGTTTAGGGCGCGTCTGATTGAAGAGTGGCAGATGTTTGACCAAGTGATCATCGACCGGACCATCAAACAGTAGCGTCTACGTCTACGGTCATGTGTCCGTGAACAAGGAGGACATTTTGAACACCGGATATAGCTGAATTTCACTTCTTTTCAGGTTTTCCATGTTGGAAAGTTCAATTTTTTGGTGCCGCATTTTAAACTCTCATAAATTTGACAAACTCACGAATATTTCTAATCGGTTCCAGGATCTCGTGTAGGCCTAAATATGGTCGCTGTTGCTCTGTTTAAAATTTCAGACAAATCCTAAGAGTTTTGACCGAGTTATTACACTTTTTTGTGGGGGCTACTTTTTATCCGGACACAGTGTATACTGTATAGGGGCTGCATTAGTTCCTCATTCACTTTTAGTGCACTCCTCTTTTTTGCGCCAGTCACGGTAGCTTTCTGTTTTGTGTAAAAGGCGCATCCTCTTAAGATGCCAGAACACTGTATATGCACTCTTGATCTGCTCCGGTTTTCATGCAGTTTAACGCCGATAGATTTCCAACTGCCATGGCTTATCTGAAGTTCTGTCTGTCTGTGCAAACTCAGCTGCAGCTGTTGTATCTTAATGAGGTTTATCGGGAGACCGTGTGACTGACAAGGCCCAGCGCGATTGCTTCCAGGGAACTGCACAGCTTTAATTAGAATAAACGGTACTCTGCCGTGCAAGAAGAATCAATACGTCATAAATACGTCATCATCATGTAGTGCTCTGCCATGCAGTTGGCAGGTTCGTACGTCCGATTCCGCCACTCCTCTCGTTGTTGAGCCTCCTTTTTAGCTGTTGATATCACTCCCGCATCATCCAGTCCAGAAGCTTCTGTCTAGGTCTTCCTCTTCCTTTACGTCCCTCCATTCTCCTCTCTATTAGTTCGCCCATAAGGGTGCCTCCTCTCAGTATGTGTGACCAATCCAGTTTCTTTGTCTTTTCCTTATTGTGGTGACTATCGCTCTTTCCTCCCCCACCATCCGTAGCACCTCCTCCTTGGTCGCTCTGTGCTTCGTCCAGCTATGGAAATGGATTAATTGTGATCCTTTCCATTCTCAATTAATACATGTGACTTGCTCTAAGGAAGTCAGTCTCTGAGAGCACTATAATGACACGCACCACCTTAGGCCATATTCCATGAAAAATAGCCAAGCTCTAAGTTCATGCTGTCGAAATAAACGTTTTAATTTACATCAGTATGACAATGCATTACTATTAATGGTGTGCGTTGCTTTACAATCGATTTCCATGCATGTCCTGTTGTGCGTTTGCAGATGAAGTATTGAAGGTAACATTAGTCTGAACACTACTTGCTTTCATGCATACTTAATCACTTTCTAGCCTATAGCCTACTTGCATGCTGTATACGAAATTACTTGCTCAGCTACTTAATTATTTACTAACTTATGTACTTACTTACTCGCATTTAGGTGTGACACCGTCGCTACCTTCTAGTGCAACGTATAATAGTGCCAGTGCTGGGCTTGGATAAAACAGGTTGGAGATGAAACAGCTATTGCAGCCATAATATATAGGATGTTTATAAACATTAGAAAAACAATAATATTAGGCTTTGTAAAAATAGTAACTGAGTTTGACATGCCTGGCATTGCGTTGCTGGAGTATTATAATAACTAGAAGCTTAGGCCTAATACTGAATTGCTATAGGCCTAGGCCTAATATATTATTAATTAATTATTATAATAGTAATAATGGATTGCAATAATGAATTATTATTATTGCAGGGAACTTGATTCAAAGAGTGTGAACATAATCACCGTCGATGATAACGTGCTGTCCGTTTGCAACTCTAAGGTACCCGGTATGCATGTATACATTGTAGGCTATAGTTGTATACGCAGATGAAAAAGTATAATAGGGTGATAGGAACACGTTTGTTCGGATCATTTCTTTGACTGCTGCGCTTTGTGTGATAGTCAGTCGGTCGGTCAGTCAGTCAGTCAGTCAGTCAGTCAGTCAGTCAGTCAGTCAGTCAGTCAGTCAGTCAGTCAGTCAGTCAGTCAGTCAGCCAGTCAGCCAGTCAGTCAGTCAGTCAGACAGTCAGTCAGTCAGTTAGTCAGTCAGTCAATCAGTCAATCAGTCAGACCATCACTTATCTCCACGCATCTATCCATTTATCCACCCACCCATCCCTCCATCCTTCCATCCTTCCTTCCATCCATAAATCCATCCATCCATATGTATGTACGTACGTTCGGGTGGATGTGCATGCATCCATCCGTACGTACATGCATACATGCATCCATCCATCCATCCATCCATCCACCGATCCATTCATTTAACCAGCCAGCCATCTATCCAGCAATCCATCGTGACATCTATCCACACTGATTGTGCAACATAATATATTATTAGTAGACCTACTTTATGAAAATGATACTGCTTCATGTTCATGTGTTTTGTGTACTATCTACTAATAAACGCGACTTGTGATCTTTTCTTCTCTCTTAATTTCATGATATTCGTCTATCGAATGCGCATTGATCTGAAGTATAAACGAATTGATTATGGGGGGAAATGGATGGATAGATGGACGGATTGATTGATGGGATTGATAAAAGGATGATTTTATGGATGGGATGGATAATGAATAGACGAAAAATGGATTGATATAGGTCTACGTATGTATGAATTATTGGAGAATGGATGATTGGATGGATGGATAAGATAGATAGATTGACGAATGGATGGATGAATGGATGGAATAATGGATTGATGGACTGGCGGATGGATGGATAAATAAATGGATGTATTTAACAATGTTCTGCTATTTTTCAAAGGATAATCGTGGCTATCGTCAACCTGCATCAAATGAACAAATCACAAATCATTTCAGATTTGACAAAATTTACGTTGATGCGGAAAAGTCGTCAGCCTCAACTCTCGTGAGTTGCTCAGCTTTGAAATTTTGCATCTTCAGCTTTGATTTTCATTATTGTTGATTGCTATACTACTAAACGACGTGAGGTTTTTAAGTCCGTTGAATTAGCCTCAAAGTCATTCATTCATGCACTCATTCATGCATTCATTCATTCATTCATTCATCCATTCTTCAATTCGTTCATTCGTTCGTTCATGCGTTCGTTCGTCAATTCCTTCTACGGACCTACTTAATGCCAACAGGTCGCGTCATGGTTTTGGAAGTAATTTAGAAGGTAGAACAACTTATATAAAAGTAAATACGTAGTTATCTTTATTTGCAACGTTTGCATATTTAAACATAAATAGTCTACGACAATTAACAGTAGATTAAAATGTCACTCATTGCTATTGCTAAATGTAGGCTACTTAGTAGTAGAATAGACAGTGGCGGCGCCAGGATTTCAGTTTTGGGGGGCTGGTTGAGAGGGATGAATCGCGGGAGGAAATTTTCCATTTTCATTCGACAAATTTCTGGCGTCCTTTTTTAGTCATTTGGCCAAAAAATCTAAAAAAAATAAGAAAATATCAAAACCTGATGACTTTTTATAGGGGGCCCGGCTTAGTCGAAATCTAATGAAAAATACTTCATTTTCCCTGTGCAAAAAACCTGACGACCTTTTGGGGGCTTAGCCCCTCCTAACCCCCTATCGCCGCTACTGCAGATCAAAATATAACATACAGCGATCATCTAATGGTGATGCCGCCGCTATCTAATTTCGTTGTTTTTGTGAAAATGGACCGAATTTTAGTAACTGAAGCAACCAGCTTGAGTTCAATATGTTCTGTAGATTGGCGAAGATGTGAGCCGTGGTGTGGTCCAATGTGCGCTGAACAGCTACAATACGTCTGTGATCGTTTTCGGTCAAAAAGGTTCCGGGAAAACGTTTACTGTGATAGGAAAGGAAAGCAAGGAACCTATATTGTCGCGGGTAAGAGTCGTTCAAATCTTATAAGGTCGTGTTGCAGTATAGGACTGTTGTAATTTGTGTCAGGACAATTCTGGGCGGACAATTCTGAATGGACAATTTCGTGAGGACAACGATATTTATCCCGAGTGGATAGATAATTTTTTTGTTTCAATAGAAGTTAGATTGATGAGAATATCGTTGCTTAAACAGAAGTTAAATGGAGGGAGAAAAGGGAAGAGGAAGACCTAGAACGGCATGGATATTACCAAGTCTCTGTAATTGACTTGTTTATCATCGACTGTGTTGTTGTGTAGCGAACCAGGTCGCTACTAGCTACCTTACTTATTTATTTAAGTGAGGCCGCTATTTTAATTGTGAGTTCATGGGTGCTATGCTTAGCACTGATCGATGCGGTCATCGCTATTTTTAGCTTCCCATGCATTTTTCAATGGAACTTTCCACCACCGGCGATTTTTGATTGGTTAGACATCACGCGATGTTTTAGGCGCCAAAAAGCGCTCTCTTGCGGCAAATTATCGCGCAAACCTTCAGTCGGGCTGCAGAATTGAACCGGTTAAGACCTACGCTTGTGGAAATCGTGAAACGTGGTGAAATTGATGGTATTTTCGATTCTGGCAAGTTTTCTCAGGTAGAAGACGAGGTTCTTCCGATGTCTTGTGAATCGATGTGTAATTAAGAAGATTTCCGGCAACGATTAAATTAATAATACGCTTCCGACGGAGGAATTCTGGCATCGGCCGACGACTCAATAACTTTCTACAGGACGGAAAACGGTGGATCGGCTGTCCTAAAATATCAATGGGAACAGGGAAGTATAAGCAACCTAATCTATAGAGCTCGAACCTGAACTAGGTGTAATTAGATAAAACTTGTATCTCTATTTTTTTGGTGCAAATATTAGTTGTGGTGTATTCAGTCTGTGAACTGATCGGATAGGTGTGAAATAGTCAGTCTGCGAACTGATCTGATAAAACTTAAGCTAGTCAAGAGACATAGGCGTTTTAGGAGGGCCTTAATCGTGAATCTTTAATATTGTTTCTATTTTATCGGCTGTGTAAATAATTGCTAATGAAAGACAGACAGTCGCTTGATTAATTCTACAATAAATGAAACTTAAATAGAGAACTGTGAAGTGATTTCTGCTATCGAATTATAATGGACTCCGACAGGGACACGGACAGTGTCTTAGAGACAGGACAAGAGGAAGAGGAGTTATGTCCGAGAGAAACCCTTGAGTTGGGGACTACAGACAATACTGATGACTTAGACCCTGCTGTATTACAGAAACAAATGACTACAATAGAACAATTTATGGAGCGCCAGAGTAGCATTTTAATCGGTCTAGCTGAAGAGCTGAATCTAGTTTCCATGCAGCAAGCCCAATTAAGTTCCCGCCAGAAAGAATGTGAAACAATGGTGAAGTCGGTAGCTGAAGGTAAAGTGGGTGATGGAGCTTGGGGGAAAGTTGAGGAATCGAACCCAGATAAGCACCCATTCAGTGGGGCTGTTGTGAGCTTAACAGCCACCGCTGACATATGTCCAATATCGGCCCATCCTGAGGAATTTGGTAACCAGAGAAGCTCACACCCTAGGTTAGGATTCGAACTCGCTACCATTGACACCAAAACCCTTGACCTAGGACCCGGCTTTCCTCAACCGCGCTTAAGGGGGCGCGCAACAGTAGAGCCCATTAATTTGGGGTCGGAAACGGTAGGACAGGCGGCGCCCCCGCGCGTAACAATTGGTTCCAGCAAGTGGGATGAAGCTAAAAAAGGTCATGGGTCAGAGGGTAGAATAATAATGGATCCCAGATTTAGTAGAGCAGACTATTTATGGGAAGAAGTGGAAAATGGAAAAGAAAATTTTTCACAAGATGATCCAAGAAGAATGGATGTACAGATGAAATACTTTGGTGCTAGACCAAAAGATTTACAAGGTCGGGAACAAGGTCAAGGTCAAAAGGTAAATGACTTACAAGGTAAAAAGGTAAATGATTTACAAGGTCAAGGTCAAAGAGTAAATACGACTGACATGTTGCATGGTCAAGCAATGTATTATTATGATACAAATGTTTTGTATAGAGATTTTGACTTTGAAAATTACATGCGTCGAAAACAAGATAAATTAGTTAGAATGGGAATCGAAAATAAATCTGAAAATGATGATTCAGAAATCACTGACTTGCGACCTCTACATAGACTCGAACTCGAATCAAAAGCGTTAGGTGTAGAGCAAAATGAGGGTAAAACTTGTACTAATCCCAAATTTTTAGTTTCAGATGGAAAAATGGGGGATTCTTCGTTGCTGAGCGACGACCACGTGGGAACATGGGATGCACATCCTCGTCAGTCAACGACTGCTACCCCATGGGCTGCCACCTTCCCCCCCTCGTCGGTTCCTGAAACAGAAAAATTCCGGTCACCGAGCAACATGCTGTCACAAGTGACCGCTTCAGTCACCTCGGCTGCTTCTGATGTTCTGTTCTGCGAGTCGAAAACAGAACCCGGAAGAGCCCTCCCAGTCTTCGCATCAGTTCCTCAGATGTTCGCGTACACATCTGCTTCGAGTCGACCGATCATGTCCATGGTGTCCCTGTCGTCGGAAACTCGAGTCACGCACAGCTACGAATACATGCATTGGGCTAATGGTCAGCTCATGTATGCGCCATACAGTCAGAAGATGGTTCCACCTGTTCCAGTCTTCCCTGTCTACGCGGAAGCAGTTTCTCTTCCGATCCAGATGCAACCGTGGCCCATGACGAGCACAGTTCTGGAAAACTCTGTCAAGGTCATGCAACTGCATCCATCGTCAGAAATGTTCAGCCCAGCCAGTGTGAACTGTCAAGATAACTGTCTGAAAACGGCTGAAGGAAAGACAGTCAGTCTTTCTTTCCAAGCAGTGCAAGTTGCTGCTGAAAGTCGAGCATCAACTGGTGACATGGTAACGCCATCAACCAACACAGAACAAGAAAAAGCTGCCGACTCAACAAGAGAGAAGGTGAGATCGCACATGAAACTAGGTCATTATAATGGAAAAACGTCGGTAGAGGTGTTCTTAAAAAAATTTGAAGTGTGTTCCAAGAACAATCGATGGACAGAAGACGAAAAACTAGCACAACTGACCTGCGCACTGGTCGAACCTGTAGATCAACTTCTTTATGAATTTGACTCTGACACAATCACCACATGCGCCGACTTGATGGACAGGTTGAGGCTAAGACATGGGAGCACTGACCAAACGGTTTTGTACCAGACTCAACTAAGTGCTCGCAGACAGAAAGTAGGAGAAGATCTGGGTTCTTTGGTCCAAGACATAAGAAGATTGATGATTCTGGCATTCCCAGGACCGAGGTCAACACACAGTGAAACTATTGCGATCAAAGCTTTCCTTGATGCCTTACGAGATAAAGAGCTAGCCTTAAAAGTGAGAGAGAGGGAACCGGTCACCCTAGACAATGCGTACAAGACGGCCATGAGACTGGAAGGCTACCGCAGAGCTGATGAAGATGGCATGGACCGCCAAGAACGACGTCCAGGCCGAGTCAAAACTGTGAAGGAAAGTGATGAAACGGGAGATTGCGATATGAAAGAATTTCGCGAAGACATTGCCCGTCAATTAAAACAATTGAGTGACAGAATGGACTGCCTGCTGAATACTCCATCGACCGAAGGACACTATCCGCCATGGCAACCGCAACGCACCTCTTCGGCATGGAGAGGCACAAACTATAGAAATCAACGTTGGAGTCAAAAACCGAATGAAAACTACCGAAGGACAACGCCTGACAACCGACGCTGCTTCGAGTGCAACCAGGTTGGACATTTGGCCCGGGTTTGTCCTCGCAGAATAACCTCTTCGTCAACTGGAGAGCAAGATGAACCTGAAGAACCTGGGGTGAGTAACGCTAGACATGTAAAAGGAAACAGTGACGCTTATCTGTCCGTGACAATTAGAGGAAAGAAATTGCTAGCTTTGTTAGACTCTGGCAGTAAAATGACCTTATGCCCTGCGTCGCTAGTGGATCCGGCGGAAATCAAAGGCTCCAGTCAACTGTTGCGAGCTGCTAATGGGTCTGCAATTCGGGTACTGGGGGAGACTGTATTGAAACTGAAAATCGAAGATCAGGCTTTCGAAATTCCTTGCTTGGTAACTGAGCAGGTTACTGAACTTATTCTCGGACTCTCTTGGATGGTGAAAGAAAATGTCATGTGGCATGTAGGGAAAGGATGGATTTTCGTCCGGAATCTGCGGCTGAATGTCCTGTGCAAAAACAGTTCGAAACAGTGTCAGCGAGCGAAACAAACTGTCCGTGACCTGCGAAATTCTCCGAACATTGAAACGAGCTGTGAAACGAATGTCGAAAATCGAACAGTGCTGCCAGAGACGAAAATCACGAAAGAAATCTGTGCCGTGCAAACCGAAACCTTCGAACCGGAAGCTTCGTGTCAAGAGAAGACTGCTGTCCAGTCCAATCGCTTCGGTTATCTCTGTCCTGCTGAGGTGGCAGCCCGAATCCCACGTCCACCGGATGTGCATCCTCGGGTCGACCCAAATAGTTCCTTCCGGGGTGGAACTTGCCTTCCTCCAGTGACGCCATCTGTCGAATCAATGCGAGTGGAAGAGTCAGAGGCAATCTACATGGTCACTCGCTGCCCAAAGTCTGGTGTCGATCAGAGGATCAAACTCACCGGAGGAAACAGACTCGCAAGGCTGGCGAGACTGTGGCAAGCGTAATGTGATGTAATGTGATATGATAGGGTAGTCCTGTCGCATAATGGCGATAAGTTGTGAATAGGGAATAGAATCTTCTCTGCTTTAGTTGTTGTTTTTGATGATATTATATGTGGCCTTGAGATTTAGGTTTGCATTTTTTTATTTTAATGTGCGTTGATATATTGTGCTTTCTTACTGTGTAACTATGTGAAAGTTGATTACAGTAATGAAGTGTAATATGATGATATAATTATGTTAAGTAAGAATGCATAGTTTTATTCGTGTGAAATGTAACTTAAGTGTTTCAGATTACATGTGTGTCCTCTGATGATTGTAAGATAAAAGTAACTATGTAGATGCGATGAATAATAAAGAAATGTGAATAAGAGAAGAGATAACCAGGTAAAGCTACTTGTACTTGTCTCGTGTAGAATCCCTCCAGGTCGTGTAATGGCGACGAGAGTAAGCGATGGGAGAATAGAATCTTCTCTGTTTTATTTGCTTTATGATGATATGTAACTATGTGATGTGGGAATACATTGTTTTATTTTCTTGTGCATAAATGCTGTGCTTTCTGATGTAAGCTAGTTGACTATAACTATGTAAAAATGTTTACAGTAAGTGTTTAGTAGCAGTTACAAGAAAGTAATGTAGAGTGATGTGATGCTACAAGGACATTTAGTAAGTATGAGTTCCAGCGTAATGCTTAAAGAGTAGTCCTTTAGTTTGAACTAAAAAGGGTAGTTTTAAACTCAGTTTAAATATTTGAATTGCTTCTTGTTGCCACGAAGAAGGGCAAATTTTGTGCTTGTATGTTATGTGCATAATAATGATTGCAAGTTAAAAGATTATGATTATAATATGCTATGGTAGAAATAATTAGCATTCTGCTTGGTGATTGAAGGATAACCTTGTGTGATTGGATGAATGAGTAACTTGCTGATGATGTGGTGCTAGATTGTGAAGGTAAGAATCGGTAGAGCACCCAATTGTAAGCATCGCCCTGAGAGTTAGTGAGTAAGTTGGATTATAGACGTAGAGGCAGAATCACTGTAGCAGGCAGTGGAGATTACATGCAATGGTGAAGCTGGGCCTGTAGATGAATTCGTCCAGTCTTAGACTACTTCCTGTAGAGGTTGTAATGTAATAGACTATTATAGGATATGGGAATAAGTCCTTTATGCCTTGGGTATGCTTAGTTGAGCAGTAATTCCTTCTTCGATCCGGGTAGCTAAGCCTTGATGTAATGTTGAAACATGTGCATGTTGGTATGCATTATTAGTAGCCTAGGTTTATGATCTGACGTTGCTTCATCTCTGTAACAGTGGCTAGTTGTAAAAGGAATGCGTGCCTGTAAAACACAGCTTAAGTTTTAAGTTTGCTGTATATGTTTAGCTTGGTGAATGGGTGAACATGGTTTTGGATTGCAGTAGAAAAGATGGTTGTGGATATCAAACATTGTCTGAGAGATAGAGAAAGTAGTATGTATGCGAGTGACTGAGTGTATTTGAAGATGGATTCTTTATTTTGTGGCTTTTGGCTGACAAGCTATAAATAGAGTGTGGCCTCAGACTTTATTGTGTGTCTGAGATTAAGTAGAATAATAATGCCATCATCATCATCATCATCATTATCCATGGGTTAACAACCCGTAGGTGTCCAATGCACACTTTATCGTTCTCCTCCAAAGTCCGCGGTCCTGAGCAGATCTGCTTAAGCTGTAAATGTCTTGATTACACCACTCTTTGATGTCGTCTATCCACTCTCTGTTTGGTCGTCCTCTTCTTCCATTACCATCCATACTTCCCAGCATCACACTTTTTATCTTTCTGTCATCCTCCATTCTACATATGTGTCCGAATAGGCTGAGTTTCCTCCTCATTACTTTCTGCATAAGGTCTTCTTTTATATTTAACCTGCTACGAATCTCCTTGTTTGTAACCTTCATTGTCCAATTCAGATGTAATATTCTTCTATAGCAATACATTTCGAAGGCCAATATCTTATCTCGATCCGTCTTCTTGACAGTCCATGCCTCACATGCATATAGTGCTGTGCTGAACACACATGTCATTAAGACGTTCAGTTTAGTCCTGTAACTTATTTGCTTGCTGCTCCAGATGGTGTTCAGTCCTGCCATGGCTCCTTTTGCTTTTGCTATTCTTGTCTTTATTTCTTTTGTGCAGTCGTTGTTCCACGTCAACAGGCTGCCCAGGTACACAAACTGTGTTACATTTTCAATCGTCTGATCTTGCACTTTGATTTCCTTGTCTATTGTTTCTCTCCCAAACACCATTGTTTTTGTTTTGTCCACATTTATCCTTAACCCAGCCCTTTGTGCATCCTTATTTAGCCCACCTACACTTTCTTGTAACCTTTCACAACTATACTCCAGTAAGTCAATGTCATCTGCAAATCGCAAGTTATTAATTTGCTCTCCTTGTAATGGTGTTCAGTCCTGCCATGGCTCCTTTTGCTTTTGCTATTCTTGTCTTTATTTCTTTTGTGCAGTCGTTATTCCACGTCAACAGGCTGCCCAGGTACACAAACTGTGTTACATTTTCAATCGTCTGATCTTATCTTATAAGGATAAGATAAGATAATGCCATAAAATTGTGTTAAGGTATAAATTCTTCTAAGGTGATATTGTTGCACGAAGAATATAACAGTGTTTAATTAATGTAAGATTTGGCGCCGGAACATGACTACATGTGTTAAGAGGACTTTCTCTCGCTAGGGTTCCGTGCAATTGTTGGAAGTGGATTATAGTTAAGTGTTGATTACTGATTTGCTAAATGTAGTTAAGCGCATGTCGTACTATTGTGCTCGAGTTAAGGTACATGTTTGGATAATTGTGGTATGTATTAGGGCTTAGCTATATACTGCTGATAGTGCGGGATTCGTAGAATTGCGCTGAATGGTTAAACTTCTTTTGTAGACCCAAGTGACTCGTTCAGATGGATGATAAAGTCGACATATTGGAGCTGATATGCCCCTGGGTAGGAAGTCAGGAGAGAACGGAAGGGGAGAACAAGATGGACCCGATCATAGAGGTATCCTCTGAGGAAGTTTCTACAGCGGAGAGCCCAGCCCCATCGGGATGCAATATGGTGGAATCCGCCGAAGAACTGCCTGATTCCATGTCGAACAGTGATAGCGTAGCACAGCCTTCGTTGGGATCAAATCCCCATAGTTTGAGTATGCTGGGACAGCTCCCGCAGAGGACTGCCTCTCTACTAGAACTAAACGAACTGCCGGGTGACAGCCAAACGCCTAGCAGACTAGAGATGATTGGGGTGACCTGGGCCATGGTCCGGTATTTTTATGAGCGGGGACCGTTGGAATTCGGACGGACAGAGCTGGATACCCTATTAGAGTCCACACCCACTCTTTTGACCTGTGCAGAAATTGTGCCTATTGTGGTGGCTACCATACACACGGTGGCGACGGTTCCCAGGATTCTAGATGTGGTAAATCGGTGGAGGAGGGAGGTGAATGACACTACTCCTGAATCAGCCTTTAATAGAGGGAATGGCATTGCATTAACCCCGTGGAATGAGGAAAATCTCTGGACTTTTAGAACCTGGGCCTTAGCCATGGAAGTAGCCCACCGCTATTTATCCCAACCGAGCAATCTTCTTGAGGAAGTGTTCCTCGCGTCACTGACGGACCTACTAGATCCTGCAGGTCGTGAGTGGTGGAAGGTGGAAGCGATGGTTATCACGCTGTTCACTATTAAGAGGGCCACGTGGTTCTGGCCTTTCTTGGTTTAGAAAAGATGTAAATTAAGTTACTGTACCCAGTGAGGTAAAAGCTTGGATACCAGGCTCCTATAATTTTGAATCTTGGAATTTAACACTGAAACTGATTGTACAAGTGAATAAGATGTCAGTTGATTGCCTTATGTTATCAATAATAATGTGGACTATAACGAAGACTAAGAATAGGCTTCGTAATGGCAATTCTGAACTTTGTTATGAACTTTGGAGAAGGTGCTACGAGTGTCTTGGAAGTGTTATGTTCTTGCATTGCTGCGTTCCTCCTTGTCAAGATATTATTAATGTATGATGTATGGCATTTGGTGATAACGAGTAGTAGCGATAAAAGAAAACGGAGTATTCTGTTAAGGACATTCCGAATTGCTTTGTTGGTCAGTTCGAGGACCTCCGTAGTTAAGAGTTATTTCGGGCATTTGTGAACCCTTATGACTGACTCATACTCAGTCATTGTACAAGCTCTTATGTCTGATTGGAAAAGAATTCGACACGAAGCTCATGTTCTGTTAACGGAAAATTGTTAATCTTCTGTTGGTCAGTTTGACTGCTTCGCTTGGTTAAGCTTATCAATTGGGCATATGTGAACCCGAGTGGCAGATTTGTATTCAGCCTTTGTGTGGACTCTTATACGGCTGATCTGTGTGGAATATGTTATAATGGTAATTCTTGATGTCAGTTTCTGCGACATTTTAAGTACAATGCTAAGTAGAATTCATCGGGTATATATCAGGTTCGATCTCCAGAGTTTGTTTTAAATTTCCCAGGGTACTGGTAAATTTAAAAAAGTAAGTGGTGGAGGGTGTAGCGAACCAGGTCGCTACTAGCTACCTTACTTATTTATTTAAGTGAGGCCGCTATTTTAATTGTGAGTTCATGGGTGCTATGCTTAGCACTGATCGATGCGGTCATCGCTATTTTTAGCTTCCCATGCATTTTTCAATGGAACTTTCCACCACCGGCGATTTTTGATTGGTTAGACATCACGCGATGTTTTAGGCGCCAAAAAGCGCTCTCTTGCGGCAAATTATCGCGCAAACCTTCAGTCGGGCTGCAGAATTGAACCAGTTAAGACCTACGCTTGTGGAAATCGTGAAACGTGGTGAAATTGATGGTATTTTCGATTCTGGCAAGTTTTCTCAGGTAGAAGACGAGGTTCTTCCGATGTCTTGTGAATCGATGTGTAATTAAGAAGATTTCCGGCAACGATTAAATTAATAATACGCTTCCGACGGAGGAATTCTGGCATCGGCCGACGACTCAATAACTTTCTACAGGACGGAAAACGGTGGATCGGCTGTCCTAAAATATCAATGGGAACAGGGAAGTATAAGCAACCTAATCTATAGAGCTCGAACCTGAACTAGGTGTAATTAGATAAAACTTGTATCTCTATTTTTTTGGTGCAAATATTAGTTGTGGTGTATTCAGTCTGTGAACTGATCGGATAGGTGTGAAATAGTCAGTCTGCGAACTGATCTGATAAAACTTAAGCTAGTCAAGAGACATAGGCGTTTTAGGAGGGCCTTAATCGTGAATCTTTAATATTGTTTCTATTTTATCGGCTGTGTAAATAATTGCTAATGAAAGACAGACAGTCGCTTGATTAATTCTACAATAAATGAAACTTAAATAGAGAACTGTGAAGTGATTTCTGCTATCGAATTATAATGGACTCCGACAGGGACACGGACAGTGTCTTAGGGACAGGACAAGAGGAAGAGGAGTTATGTCCGAGAGAAACCCTTGAGTTGGGGACTACAGACAATACTGATGACTTAGACCCTGCTGTATTACAGAAACAAATGACTACAATAGAACAATTTATGGAGCGCCAGAGTAGCATTTTAATCGGTCTAGCTGAAGAGCTGAATCTAGTTTCCATGCAGCAAGCCCAATTAAGTTCCCGCCAGAAAGAATGTGAAACAATGGTGAAGTCGGTAGCTGAAGGTAAAGTGGGTGATGGAGCTTGGGGGAAAGTTGAGGAATCGAACCCAGATAAGCACCCATTCAGTGGGGCTGTTGTGAGCTTAACAGCCACCGCTGACATATGTCCAATATCGGCCCATCCTGAGGAATTTGGTAACCAGAGAAGCTCACACCCTAGGTTAGGATTCGAACTCGCTACCATTGACACCAAAACCCTTGACCTAGGACCCGGCTTTCCTCAACCGCGCTTAAGGGGGCGCGCAACAGTAGAGCCCATTAATTTGGGGTCGGAAACGGTAGGACAGGCGGCGCCCCCGCGCGTAACAGTTGTTACCTTCTCGACACTTAATTACCCTTACATTTACCATTGCATTTCCCTTTCACTTCCTCTTTGCCTTCGTCTAAACCGTCACCTTAATTCACTTTTACCTGCATGTACCTTTACCTTGCCAGTCCGTGTCCCCTCCCTCCTTTTTCTTCCTATTCCTACTCCTCTTCTTCCTCATCCTCCTATTGCTTTTGTGTTTCATTTTCTTCGCTTTTTATATATCGGATTAAAAACTTAGTTATCAAGCAGCTTAAGCCTACCAACATCTATTGTGGCCATGTATAGGCCTATCATTCGACGATTCTGATCACGTATGCGCATAAACTTATCTAAAGGACATATTCAAACGATTCGATTTTGTGAATAGCGGTCCATGGTGACAACTTAAAATGACAATTGAGAAAAAAACTTATTGTGATTGTAGAATGACGGCGGTTTGCTCCAGCATATCTCTGAGGTGATGACTTTTCTTCTTTATAATAATCTCTGCATGCTTTGTGTAATTCCTTGCCATATTTTTTTCAGCGTTACAGCCCCGGGTATAATTATAAGAAAGACTTCAGGCAGCGAAGGGCTGAAGATGGGACCCCCAGTAAAATACCTAACTGCGGATAGTGTAAGCTTAAGGGAGGTCGTTCAACATAGAAGGGCCTACAATGGCAAAGGCGCGATGTTGGGCCATGGAAATAGAGGAATAAATCGATCAGCAGATCGTAATTTCATATCTGCCCAGTTTGACAGTAATTATTTTAAGTGTGTGGTCAATGCGGCATCTACTGCAGCCTGATAGAATATTGTAGCTTCCATTTCGATTGGATATGGTCGTAAAATAGACAGAAAATGCAAACAATTATTTAGGAAAAATCGGAAATTACATGTGGGGAGGAAAATCGCTCAAGAGCAGAAGTTGATGAATTGTTAGCCTATTATAACAGTTCATCTCGCCTTGATATGAGTCTTTAAACACTCTATAGGTATTATATTGTATTTGATACACTGTTTTTTGTACCTGATAGCGGTGTGTCTATCAGTTTTTGTTACCATTAAACAAATATAATAATAATAATAAACGATAGGCTATCGCTAAAATATAAAACTTAACATTGATCATAATTAAGTTGTTCTTCTTTAACACGAAACTGCATTTCTTTTAATCAATAATTATCAGAGTTTTCATCATTTTATAAGAAATTATTTGCACTTTTCTTTTTGCAGAAGTTATTTTCCTCGTCAAACGATTGTTCTGAAGCAATCTGCACCACACAGTTGAGGTAGGTTCTGGATTTCATGCTTACATATTTTAATATAGGCTACTCAATCATTAGGCCTACCGGGTATCATCGTTTTTTAATAATTATTGTGGTAGGCCTATCATTCAGGGTAAATGTCGGTCTAAGCAATGCAACAATGGCGTCATGATTTTTATGGGCCAAATGTTCTTTGGACATGTCTATATAGGCCTGGGGTTAGGGCTATAGTTGGTATCGAAGTCCCTGCTTGGGAGGAATTGAGTTTCGTGGGGTTAGAACGGCCGTTTTAGGAGGACAAAGAATTGATGAGGCATGAATTGACACCGACGTCACCCTTTGTCCGGTAATATGTTTTCTGACAACCTTTTTCTTATTACACCCATGATGCATAGCGCCATCGAAAATTTCTGGCTGGGAAACTTTTCACATAATTTACCAGCTTATTATATTCTTGTGTAAACAAGAGTTGTCGAATTTCTCTGGGGGTGTGTTACGCACATCATTTCTCTTTTATTGGGGGGGACCGTCCCCCCCTGTCCCCCCTAGGTCTCCGCCCATGAGATATGGTCGTAAAATTAAAAACATATTATCATATTAAGAAGAGATTGACATGGAACTACTAAAATTCCAATTCATTGATTGTTCGATTGATTGATGGATTGATGGATGGATGGATGGATTGATCGATTGATTGATTGATTGATTGACAGTTTATTGCATTCTAGCTGTCTGGAAATTTACGACAATCAGTTGATTGATCTGATGCGAGATGGTCGCAGTTCATTTCTCTCAGGTCTTCACATTCGTGAAGATTCAAAGATGGGACCATTCGTAGAAGGTAGGATTACACCGGAGACTAAGGACCTACTTACGGACTGATACAGTTTATTTTTTAATCAAATGCAAAATCGACTTCATTGAGATTTAATTCGCAACGACCATTAACTGGTGCAAGCGATATAACTTATACGTTGTGCTTTCAGCTCTCTGAGCTCTATATATAGCGACCGACATGATCCATTTTCTCCATTGCTTTCTTTCTGATGTCGCCTGCCTTAGTTCTTCCAAGTTCATTCCTGTTATTTCGTGAACCTCATCCATCCACCTTTCCTTGGTCGCCCTTGTTTTCTTCTTCCCTCTCCGTATGCCAGCATCATATCTTTTTAAGTCTTGATTAGTTGCCTATAATAATTGACATGTGGTAGGTTTGGCAAAGCACAGAGTAACATCTCACGAACAGCTTCTGACGGTTCTTTACTC
>OX457046.1:3907500-4149028 GCA_949752735.1 Lumbricus terrestris
TAAATTTCCAAAGTGCCACTTGGTATAATAGATAATAATTGTTATGATTTTAAGATGTAGGCCTAAGATAATAATTATAACATGATGTTAGTTTGATGTTGCTTTTTAGCGACCTCGTCTCTTGACTCCAATGAAGAATTTTGTCGACATTCGAGAGAAACTGGCGAAAAATCAAGAAAGGGTCAGTTAGTTAATTAATAGTTAGTTAATTAACCTTGCTTACTTCATTGCAGGGCTATTAAACTATAACTTAAAAAATGTTGCTTAAATGAACATTTGATGAAGATGTTGATAACAGTCCTTAGGTCTACATAGGGCAAAAGGGTCACTTACCCCCTGGAGACTTGACACGTACCTATTAACAGAAACTACCACTTTTTATTTTTAAGTAATTTCTTTGCGCTGAGGCTTTATGATACTTATGATTGACAAAATGAAACTGAGGAATTTACATTATTTTAGAGACTTCTATGAGGAGGAAACCCACAATCCTGAAATCTTTATTTCTAGCTCTTGCTTTTTAAGTTTTCAACGGTAGGCCTGACCATTGTGTAGCCTATTGACTTTCCAGCTAACATAATCTGCGGTCGCCCATGATTAGGCCTATATGATAACAGTGATGACGATAACAGTGATGATGATAACGATGGTAATGACGAAGGTGGTGATGATGCTGATGACGATTCTTGTCTTGATGATGATGATGGGGGTCTGATAATAAATTTAAAAAAATATTACGTTGATAGTTATGATGCATTACGATTTAGTGATAACTAACAGGAAAAGGTGAAAAGGAAGGAGGAGGAAGCAGAAATGGAGGAGGAGGAGCAAGAGGAAATGAAGAACAGGGGAGAAGGTGGATAAGAGGAACAGATGAAGAAGCTGGTACAGTGACGATTACAATTGTATCGATGATGCCACTAAACAAAGCATCATATATAGTACATATGCTTTCAAAATACACTGCACAGCTGTAGTTTGATGGTTATGTTTTTATGATTGTGTTGTAGATCCATGATTTGATCGGTAATTGGATCGACAAATGGGAAGCAATTGCAGCCATAATTAGTGTACGTTTCATTTATCTTCGTCTTAATAAATAATCTATTAATCTTCATATTCAACGATATATTTGTTTCGACCAGTTACAGCCTAATTTGAATTACTTTTCAATTCTTAGTATTTCCAAGATATGTTTTAGATATAATTTGGACAGGCAATATAATATGTTAGAGTGATGATTAAGCCAGGCTGTAACCAACCCCTCGGTCATTAAATCAATCAGTCAACCATTCGGTCATTAAGTCAATCAGTCAACCACTCGGTCATTAAATCAGGCAACCACTCGGTCATTAAATCAATCAGTCAACCACTCGGTCATTAAATCAATAAGTCAATCACTCGGTCATTAAGTCAATCAGTCAATCATTAGGTCATTAAATCAATCAGTCAACCACTCGTTCATTAAATCAATCGGTCAGCCACTCGTTCATCAATCAGTCAACCACTCGGTCATTAAATCAATCAGTCAACCACTTGGTCATTAAATCAATTAGTCAACCACTCGGTCATTAAATCAATTAGTCAACCACTCGGTCATTAAATCAATCAGTCAACCACTCGGTCATTAAATCAATCAGTCAACCACTCGGTCATTAAATCAATCAGTCAGTCACTTGGTCATTAAATCAATCAGTCAACCAAACCACGTTGCCAGTCAGTAATTAATCGAGTTTCAATTTTTATCATATTAATAGTTGGGGTTAGGCTATAATGTAGCGATAGTCTTGAAAACATGAAACTCGGTTGAGTGAGTTTAGTCTTTATTATCATGAGGACCTTCGATTTGTCTTTGTTGGTTTTTCGGTGCAGCCTTCCGCAAAGGAGTTGGTGCGAATGTGGAAAGATAACCAGTCGACTTGGATTGGTTCGTGTGGAACAGATTCTGCGTTTGGATCGGATCTCGAGTAAGTTTTGAACTATTCTTCCAATGGTCTTTATTCAAATGCGACGTGTTATAGCGCCCCTTCAAGATCACTACTCAGAGGCGCTCCAGACTACTTACTGTAATGTACTGTACTGTAATGTGCTGTACTGCACTGCACTACACTATTAATTTTTTGAACTTATAAAACACCTCTCACAGTAGCCTACAAATCTAATCTGAGGCGCTCCCACTGCGAATAATTAATTTAAAAAAATAACATGACCTGCAACTGTCTTTGTCATTCCAGAACTGAAATGGATTCCAAGTCGAACGCCTACGATAGCGACAGATCAAACGACCGCAGGTAATATTCAAATAGAATAGGCCTATGTCCTAACCAAAGCTCGAGGGTACGTACCATACGTATTCTATTTTGTGAAAGGTACGTACGTATTTTAACGTACCCTATTTTAGGGTACGTAAACTGGCTGTTTTTAAGGATTTTTTAGAACTGCACCATTCCTTCTTTCCCTTCCCATCCTCCATGGTAAATTACTTCCAATCGGAGGACAATGACCTTTTCTGCTAGTTTCAATTGTATATAAGTGCTTCTACAACTGCCCAAATCCATTTAGAACTGCACATTTTGTGTACAACTGCACGTTAAGAAAAAGCCCGGGCCTGTACGTAAACAATAATAAAATACGTTAACCTCGTCATTGCTCATTATAACAATGTTCAATTTAATTTAAGGAAACAATCACAGCCAAGTATACAGCGTAGTGAATTGCTGCAATGCTATATTGTAGGTCCATGTCTATCCAGCATACATATCACACTTAATGCACTAATTAATGTCAGTTAGTCGACTTAGTTACAGACTTGTTGTCCTCGAGACCAAAGTCTTGGTCTCGAGTGCGCTCGAGTTCGGTTTTAAAAGTCTTGGTCTTGGTCTTGAGATTAAAAGTCTGGGTCTTGGTCTTGAGAATAAAAGTCTTGGTCTTGGTCTTGAGGTTCAAAGTCTTGGTCTTGGTTTTTCAAGACCAAGACCAAGACCTGCCTTCACTGCCCTTCAGTATTAACATTGAATAATCAGGGTGATTTTTAAGGTCGTGGGGCCGATGTAAAATTGTAATTCACCGCCACGAAAAAGGCCAAGCCTCTTCGCGTCCTACGACAAATATCTGCGGACAGATACAATTCCAGCTGGTCAGGAGATACCATCGGCAGCAGCAACAGTTATGCTGTATCTGGAAGCCCTGCCAAGACTCGTATCAGAAGCCAGGCGGTCAGATACGCCATGGCAGGATTTTAAAAAAGACTCACGATTTCTAAATTTATATCCAGTGCTTGAAAAGATGCTGTGCGTGCCAGCAACTTCAGCACCTGTAGAACGTAATTTTTCGCATGGTGGAATATTTTTCATGAGGCCACACCGGGCACGCCTTGATCAGAAAATTCGGAGTGAATTGGTTCTGTTAAAATGCAACAGCCATTTGCAATAACATTGCACATAATCACATTAAGGAGTTTTGTAGGCACGAACTGAACTCGGAATTCTCTGCAGTTTGGTCATAGAGTTGCTTTGTTTGAATAAAATACGTTTTCATTAAGATAGCAGAACTTGCATTTTCGCAAGGTCTTGTCTTGGTCTTGAGACCAAAAGTCTTGGTCTTGTCTTGGTCTTGAGTGCAAAAGTCTTGGTCTTGGTCTTGAGAATAAAAGTCTTGGTCTTGGTCTTGGACTTGAGGTTCAAAGTCTTGGTCTTGGTCTTGGTCTTGAGGTTTGAGTTCTTGACAACAACACTGCTTAGTTCTGCTGCAGCACTTAAAAGTCCAACTCCAAAGAAAAGGTTGAACAGTTACATTCAATTAATTATAACAGAAGAATTTATCAAATTAAATTTACTGCTATACGCTACCGGAAATACCGATTTCAATGACGCATATACTGTACAGTTGACTGCATGTATACGTACGTGTAGGCTATAGGTCGCCGAGTAAGCCATACACAAAATTTTCGTGTATGGTACGTACCATACGCGTATTCTATTTTTTGAAAGGTACGTAGGCTACGTATTTTAACGTATTCTATTTTAGGGTACTCGTACCCTCGAGCTTTGGTCCTAACATAACATTATCATTACCATTATCATTTAACATTTCAATAGACTGTCCAACGTTAGAAATCATCCAATCTTTTACGCTATTTGCAATAATTATTATTATAATGTGCAACGTCAAATGATAACGTTGATGAGAAAATTTTATTAACGTCTTCCATCGCGATAATTTCGTACCTTGAGTCATCGACGCTACTCACAATGATCGTTGACTGGGTTAGACCTTTAAGAGCCTCAAACTTAAGCTCAGATAATGAGTGTATCTCGTAATTTTTTGATCAAAGTGACGCAATTCAAATTAATAATTAATTATCACAATTTAGCAATCTCGAAGTAGCTCCAGTGGCTTCACGATTTCATTCAATAAATACCTACATGGTGACTTTATTTAACATAATAATTACATGCTACGGTTTACGTAGTAACATGAATGTGACGTTTATTAAACGCATCCCACTTCTCTTGATTATGTAACATTTTGTAGATCGCCGAGAGTTCGTTCTTGTCTGCTGTCGCCAGATGACAGCAGCGGCGTTTGGTTCGGTTGTTTGAAGCGCGCTTCCTCTTCGTCGTCCGTCTTTGTCGATTCTAATCCTGAGACACCACCACCACCACCACCTCAGTCGCAGACTCAGCCACAGTCGCCTCATAATTGGACGACAAGCAGTCGAGTGCAACCGAAGTACAAACGACAAAGCAGCGACACACTTCGTATCTACATCAAAGGAAATGTAAGCATTGTGTTAAATACGGAAAGTTCCATTTTGATTGCATCTTTGATGAGAAGGGACAAGAAAGGAGTAGAAGGGGCAGGAGGAGAAGGAGGAGCAGAAGGTTTAAGAGCAGTGTGATAAAATTTAAAATAGGATGCTCTAAGATTGTTACTTGAAATGAGACTGTGCATGCAGTGGGCGACCTTTTTAAATTCACATCACAAAATTTGACTAGATCGAGGCCTGCGCACGTTTTGGTTAAAAAGCCAGGAGCAGCACCTGTAGGGTTGCAATAATTCTATGATATTGTAAGGATTAACTGTTAGACTATATATTAATATATACTAAACATTAGGCTCATATGTTCTCTTGTCAATCTAGTTGACATGACACTTAAATTAGCATAGCATTAGTTGGACACCAATCAGACAGTTGCGTGTTATCTATCTGTTCTGTAATTTGCTGTAGGCGTGACTCAGCTATCTAGTCTATATATCAGGAATCTATAAAAGACAGCGACCGACTGAGTCAGTCAGAGAGAGGGAGTTTAGAAATAGTAGTTTGAAGATAGTAGTTTAGGGATTATCTCGTCTGGTGTATTCTGTTGATGCTTGTTTTATGTCACGTAAGTTAGCTTTCTTAGATTCATTAAACTATTGAAAATGCAATCTTATTCTTCCATCACACTATCATTCATCCTGCAATCATATCACTCTCTCCATGGTGCAGCCTAGTTTCCCAACCCACAGAATAGTCCATTATACCTCAGACTATTATCATTAGTGATGGTCTTCATTAAGGAAGATCATATGGTGGATTTGAACCGGGGATCAAGCCCTTTAAGTACCAGCCTTTAAGTACCAGTAGCAGTTCACCCAGGATTTTTTTTTCCGTTCCTTTTCATTCATTCACCTTAATTCATCCCCATGATGTCACAACCTCTGCCGGACTTGATTCCACCGACTGATCCAGCGCAATCACTCCCTCCTCCCATTCTCACCGCTAAAGAAGCGGACGACGTCGAATCATGGCTCTTAGACCATTATCGACACAATCACTGATGCAGCGGCATATGTTACCACATTGAAGCGTATATCGACGATGTCATTGCCATGCATAACCCTTTACTGAACGACCGCGACGATGACCTCCCTCCACTGCAAGAAATCGACACAGATGAGCTAGAAGAAAACTGGGACATGACCGCCGATCAAAACCCTCCCGACCCACCCCAGTAGGCTAAGCTTCATGTCATCATCATTAAGGCATGTTAGGGTAGTTAATGTTCATTCATCTCGCTAGACCATATTTTTCTTATTTTTGATTATTCGTTATCCTTATTATTATTATTTTTTATATACACCAGACCAGATGCGGTAAGTGTGAGCTCTCTCTCTCCACCAAAACATTATAATTGCAAAAAGACGGAATTTTCCTTTTTAACGATTTTTAACGATTTTTAACGATAGAGAAAACAAAACTCTGAAAAACATTAAAAACTCAAAACCATTACAAAAATAGCGTTAACTCTTCAAACAAAAACAGACGGTAGAATCGCTTTTCGTTAATTAACACTTGCATATAATTGCATTATTCTTTGTACATATATATACGTACGAGTTTTTCGTACAGTTTAGTTTTGCACACAATTTTTGCGCGTTTTCCTTGTATGTATCTATTTTGCCGATTTGTCAAATTTCGCTTCCGTATTTTTCGTTGTTCGAATATGCGACGTTGAAACATGTGTCGTTTCTCCTTCGCATGTTGGGTTTTGTTCTGAGAATCTGTTTTGCAGTGTTTTTGAACGGTAACGAGTGTGACCTCTATAGTTCATCGACAACCACCCGCCCACGACGGCGTCCGCTTTCAGCAGGTCACGATTTCTTCAACGCTTACACCTCTCGTTCCGCCAGCTCTGTGATTCCAGTTATCAGCCGTCAACCGTTCACATCGTTCAAGTTCCGCTGGTGCCTTCGAAGCTGCCACAGGCCTAAAACATCAGCGGACCGCTCCGTGCTATGAAAACGCCAACCACATCACTCTCCGAAGACCATTCTTCAGCCTGCCGAACGTTTGCCGAACAGACCGCTTTCAAAGATGGAAAGACTCTTACGTAAGCCAATAAGTTCGTTTCTCTCTCTTTCAACTGCTTGTAGCCCATCATCCGTCGCTTATCATAATCTTACTACCCATTTGAGTTATGCACATGCATACAGACACACTTCTTCATTGCATTAGTCGTAGGAACCTACACTACATTGCATTGTTACGTAGTATCATTTTGCATTATTATCGTGAATTATTGTGCTTATTGACAGAGTGCTTCTATTATTGTTAGTATGGTTCGGTCAGTCAATTTTGTCCGATTGTCTTCCAATCGTTGACTGATCTCTGTGAATTTTTTTAGCGCCTAATCAAGGTCGTGTTCTCGTTTTTTTTTTCCTTCACACTCATACAAATAGTGCATTATAACCACTACAAGTCTAAGGTCGTGTTCTATCCTAGCAAACTCATTTCGTTGTCTCCGTCTATCATACCCGAGGTCACTATATACCCAAAGACAGTCCCATACAAACATACACTCCCGTTGGATGAGAGATTTTACATTTGAGTCATTTACTGGACGAGCACAAGCTGCTTCACCTAATGCAGATTATAATTTATGGCGCCATTTAAATGTTGTTATTGAAGATGTTGAAATCCGTTTTGGTCAGCCTATTACTATTAGGCATGATTCATTTCATCCATATATTTTATCTCAGCCAGAGGCGATTCACTAGACTCATTCTCATCCATCTAATTAATTAATTCACGAAGCACCATCCCTCACCCCTCTATTTACTACATGTCATCTACGCTCTGGACACCACCGCCTGCAGTTAGGCTACCAAAGCATTCATGATTACTGATATGACTCATGCACGTTCATATACTTCATCTCCTAGCGTTGTTAATTATATTGAAACAGTTTATTCTGATGCTCATTTATGTAGCGCCAATAAATATGCTGACTCTGTGTATGTCAATTTGAAAGTTGTTGATGATATTCAGATCAGTTCTACGTGTACTTCAGTTGTCAGGGATGCATCCTTATAATTATTATCAATTCATTCGTCCGCATTCATCGTCCATTTTTCATTCACAGACGCATGATTCATCCGTCCATGCACAGACTTCACCTCCTCCCTTTTGCACGGGATACCCTCAAATCCATGCGTCCACCAGACTCCTCTCCTCCACCTCACCCACCACCCCGCACCCACCCTTATCATCGTCCGCCTCCGTCTTTTTGCGACGTTGGCATCAAGTCCACAGCGTCATCGCCCTGTTGTTTTTCGATTTACCTACGTGCAGACTCCACCACCCCACCCCAACCCTTCCTCCCATTTCCAGCACCTCCAATCTACTGCGCATTGCTGACTCACCAGCAATTTTCCATCACCCTGCACCCTCCTCATTTGGCCTTCCACCACCAACGACCCCACCGCCACACCCCATCCATGTTGCCACCCGCGATAACCATCCGAGTCAACCATCCCACGTCGACAGTCCTCTATCGTGTTACTCCCTCCCTCCCTACAGACCGCCCAGAAAAGCGATTACCACCTCAAGGTTGCCAACATCGTCATCCCTCCCTCCACACCAGTTTGTTGATCATCCGTTCTCGTCGAATTTTGCACTTAACTCGCACTTTACGTACGACAGCGTTTGCCAGAATCCTACGCCAAGAATCCCATCCTCCGATCCATCCTTAATCATCCATTCCGATCATCGCCCCATCAAATCGTCTGCCAAACACTTCCTCCCTTACCCTCGATCACAATCATATCCAAATCATGTTATTGCCAAATACTCAGCGCCCGCGTTCATCAGATAAGACCAATCAGTGTATCCAGGCAGAAGTATCGAGTTTGAACGCCAATGCTCATCTCACGGCTAACACAAATGTTTCTGTAATTTCTTCAACTTATATTGCGCCTCTGATTTCCAATTCTCCAGAGACTATAATTGAACCATTCAATCTCTCCATCGAGAGAGCAACCCGAAAGGTCGATCACCTTTATTCGAAGATGCTCTGCAGTCTTCAAGTAGGCCTACTAATCAAGTATTTGCTTTTCAGGAAGATCATCAAATTCCTACTCCTTTTTACAATCCTTATCATGTCCTCTATTCACACTCTGCAAGCTGTCCTTCTTCTTTCTCTCAATCACCGTTTCCAAGACAACAGAGAGCTTTCATTCGACCGAAATTTAGGCCACCTTCACGGCCACCATCTCGAACTAAACCCTATAACCACCCACCACCACAGCAGTTATATCACAACTGTCCTTCTTATCAGCCACCTCACCAGTGTCCTAATTTCAAGACTCAGTGCCAACCTTCTTCCAACTACAATCATAAACCCCAAGGTTACAGACCTAGCCGTCGTTCTAATACCCAAAAGGACAGGCAGACAACACAATCAAACAGACAATCGATACAATCACATACATGTAGACAATCCATACAGCCACATAGGCCTACACACACTACACAGTCACATACACACAGACACCCTACACAACCATATACATTGACTTTGCAGACTATAGGCATACAATCACACAGACATACGCCATTTCATTTGCAACATAGGCCTAAAGTTTATTCGAATTATCACAGTCAGACAATTCAGTCAAACACACAAGTTATCACATCAGACACCAATCCTCCTATCACTTTAGCTCCCAGACGATCATTCACACAGACATGCAATGCAATAGGTCAAACTTCTGTGTTTAATATACAATAAACCATTTCAATCGATTATAGCTCTAGGACACAATATAGCTGTATCCATGTTAATGTTTTGAAGTGTTTACCTAAATTTTATCACAATCTTGATCCATGTTGATCAAATGCGTTTGATAGGCCTGCTGAGCAACTCAAGGTCTTAAGGAACATGCAGTAGTTTTGCTTTCGATTTTGTCAGTTCTTACATTTAAAATTACATTAATGTTAATCAAGAATTTATCATATAAGATGATGTTAATAAACGTTATGCTTCAAACTAGCCATGTTAAGATCAATTTTGCTGAAAAATCAATGTTTATTTTTTATTTTTTATTATTTACTAAGGATGAATTTATTTAGGCTTATTAGAGATAACTCGAGACTTGACCTTTCCGAGTCTCGACTCTGTTAGGCCTACTTCTTTAGCGCCAAGATTCGTCAATTTAATTAAGGTGCAAAACTCAGACCGCTATATAAATGTGCTTTCACTGACCCCACCCCTATTACCTGCACCCAACCAGCGCTAACTAGTGGGCAGTATTTTGGGTTCACTCTTAAGCGTGGTTATTCTCTCGTAAACACCCCTAATATAACCAGAACCACCTCCCCATCACACCTTCTGGCAGCTATCCCATAGCATTCAAGGAAACCACAAATGCTACGTCACTACCGGACGAAAACACAGCAACAACGCCACCTGTTGACGTTTGTACAGCAACGACTGATAGGCTACAGCCCACAGAGAAGCGACGCCACGCGACTGAGACATTAAACTGGATGAATCTCGTTTCACTACAGAACAATACGACAACTCGCCAACTTAATCTTCGCCAATAAAGATGTTCTTGCCTCGGTCTTCTCCGCAGTTACTTGGAACAGACTCACTTCAGCATGACATTCTCACGGACCTTTTAACCCTTTTAACGCAACGCAGCGCTCGTGAATAAGCTGGTGCCCCGCGCTTGGCTTTCGAGTGGCGCTTTAGAAATTTCGAGTTTACGATTACGATTACGACATGGTAACCCAAGGTCCACTACGTCATCACAGACTATTTTAGACACAAGCCACAGATCCAAGAAAAACTCAAACGACCGATTCAGAATATGATAACACATGATATCATATCATATGATACTACTCCATGTCAAAACCCACCATTCTCGTTGCTAAACGTACATCTTCAGCGCCAAGTCTGGTCGCAGATCTCAAGAATTTCAGGCAACAAAATCAGAACACTTCTTTTCCTCTAGCTACCACGGATACCATTACAGACTCCATGAGTCAACATCAGCCAGCATATTTTACTGCTTTAGACGTAAAAACATTTCAGTAGGCCAGAGAAGATAAATTCTGTGGCCGATATTGTGTCAGTTATAGAGCAAGAAAACACTCCACGTCTTACTGAAGGCAACGAATTTTCGTCAGACAATATCTACATACTGCTTTTGATATCTTATGTGGAGTCAAACGCAGAACTAAATGACGTCACAGGTCATAACCTTTGGAGTAATCAATGCTCCATGGACCGATGTTTCAGCATAGGTTGACCTAATTATAGCGGAAACTCTGCGGCTGATTATAAACAACATGGAGAACTTCAACTTAGGTGAAAAACGTTAATTTGAACGCTAGACATAAACAATGCGTTCAATTCAAACAGTTTATAGATTATCTAGAGTCGGGAGTTTTTCCCACGGACGATGCTGACGCTTGTGCGATTATTTAAAAAAAAAAAAAAAAAAACGAAACAAGCTGAACAATTTCATTATAATTGCCAGCATTTTATTCATCTGTCACAACAGCGTGCTTGTGATGGCGGACTAGTCAAATCTAGACAACTAGTGATTTAGTGACACTACGACATAAGGTTTTAACCTATATGACGATGTAGTAGCCTTATGAGCGCATGAGTGCCCTTTACAGCAGGGAAAGTTTAAAAAGCTGTTTATCTTCGACAATTGCTGCCACGCCTTGAAGTCGCAAGAAAAGCAGCCCAAGGATAATATAAAGATTGCACGGAACGTTAAACGGCCTGCTTCGACGCAAGTCACAGGTCCCGTTTATATTGTGCAAAAAGGTATACACGATACCTACCTTCTCAGAGACGTCAAGACTAGCAAAACTCCTCACGCTCCGATGCATGGGCACAGACTCAAACCGCATGTCATGACCTTGATATGCTATTCGCGAGATTCCAGGACCTGTTTCCTGGTCCACCTTTCAACAATCGACCAGAAGTCAACACTACGGCTTCCGACCACTTCCGGACGTCAGCCAGTCGTCCAACCCTTCGTCTCCCAGTCCCCCATCGACCCATTCCGAGAGGCCTTCTCGACGACGAATCCAATCAACCGCCAGCGTTGCCACAACCATATACGTCTGCGAACCCCGACTTATCCCACGTCCTAGCTTGACCTACGACCCGTCCCAAGACCCAAGCCCTTGGTTCGATGCGACTGAACTCGTAAGTTGCCAAGTAAGAGATAGTAAGAGCTATTAACTAGCTAAGTGACAAGACAGTGCTGTCTCATCATGACAGATAGATTTAGATATTTTTGACATTTTTAACGCATGCATTGTATATTAAGCTAGCTCTCAATGGGGCGAGACGATGAAAGGGTCCAGTCTTTATAAGATGTCTCAGATTTTTTTTACGTAGCATATTTTTATATTTACCCTTCTCAAATTATTATTCTTATTCTTATTTTCTCCAATTAGTGCGCCCATACAAAAATTTTGTAGGATGTTGAATTATTGTAGTTTTGGTTGGATTAAGTGTGAGTTTGTGTGGCCACCAAATTTCATGCTTATACGGTTCTTCTCGGCTACATGATTTAATAATACCACAAAATTTGATCATTTTATTTTATCCTCGTTATTTCCCTTATTTTCTTTATATATCAATTGCATATTTTCGTATAGTATTGACTTTATCCAAAGTAAACAGACATCTTCGTCTATCAAGTTATCTCTAATCCCTGTAAATATGTTGTCCCATTTATGTGCATTTTATACATGTGTTTTGAAGTCAGTTCAAGGAGCATCCACAGCAGATATCTTTTGTCGCTACCCAGAGTGATATAAGTTACATAGAGTCATGAATAGCTATCAGAACATTGCGTTACGTTTGTTTTTATTTACATTTTATCTTTTTTACACAAGTCAGACAATGCTCGTATAAATGTACAGTAATCGGTAAACAGTACGATTTTTTTTTAACGGCATTTTTGTCTCATTTACATTTGACGTATACATATTATCAAGCCACGCATATGGTTATCACAGCCATAATTATCTATTTTATCTTGTATTATCATTTGACTGTATCACACAGTATATCACGAGTGTATAGTGTATCAGAAGTGTTGTGAGAGTCTATACGAGTTGTATGTTTGATGTTCAAGTCAGTTCATATCAGAGGAAGTTAAATTTCAGTGTAGTTGCCAGCGATTTGTGTTACAGAGAGTTATGGTTGAGCATCGACCAGAGTCATTTAGCAGTCTAATTTGGATATCGTTTAACTATCCAGTTTACAGGCATCTTTATTATAGATATATACAGTGTTCTATACGCACTACGATTTTTTTTTATATATATGTGCATTTTTTTTACCATTATATTTTCACATATAGTGTCAATCAGTGACACGAGAATTACAGACATTGTTTTGCATTTTTATCTTATAGTGGCATTTAACTACCCCTTTGCGGTAAATCACACGAGTAGCAGTGAGTCAGTGAAGTATGTGAAGTCATTTAAGTGCAAGTTACAGAGTATCAGTGAGTCAAGGCAGTTATGAGCGGTTCAATTGAGTGTAAGGTACTTATGTGGTTATAGTTTGTTGTCATTAGAGAGCGTGTTATTTTTGGAACTGGGAATTCTAGTTGATCCGCAAGAGTTAAATATGAGTGTACAGTTGTGGAAAGTTCAGGTCGTTATGAGTTGCTCAGCAGAGTAAGTGAGTTTTGGTTTAGTTACGTTACGAGTTGCGTGTTACAGGTTATTTACGGTTTGAGTTATGTGATTGATGGGTCGTTTTTGAAATGGTGAAGGAACTTAGAAATCAGTTGTTTGTATGTACATTACAGCGTTTCAAGTTGTCTCATATGGTCATTAACGATTTATCTGTTTGTTATTGTTTCATAATCGCTGAGCACGTATTCTATGGGTCGCGCTAAACAAGTCGATGTTCTGGACGCGTCTGCGATTCAACAAAACTGTCAAATCGCCACTCGCTGTGAAGTTACTTATATGCAGCAACGCGTACCATCATCGCAAAGTGTTAATTCCATGAACTGGACTGACATTTTCTACATGTTGATGACGATTCATTCTTTCGTCTGTTTGCGAGCGATTCGTTATGTTCAGTGTTGTGATTAGAGTTTTGAGCCACGTTATTAGCATTTAGTATCGATTAGCATTTTTCGTGTTCATGTTTATAATCGTAACCATTTTTGCACATACATTATTATCGATTTTTTTCTATTTTCGTTTTGACATTACGTTATATTCACTTTATTTTAGTACTCGCATTTATGTAGCTGCTTTTCATATTATGCATATATCTCGTAGATTTTTTTTTAGTTGCCATTCTTTTTGACATTTATCTGTCCGACCCTATTAATCGTGACATTCTAACATTTTTGCCTAAATTAGACTTATTTCTATTTTTCATTAATTTCTATAAGTATTTTTTTTAATATAGGAGGACTGACATTATTCTTATTATTATTAATTGTTTTTCGAAGCCAGGAGCCTTCGCTTTCGAGAGAGAGCGGGAGCATATGATATTGTAAGGATTAACTGTTAGACTATATATTAATATATACTAAACATTAGGCTCATATGTTCTCTTGTCAATCTAGTTGACATGACACTTAAATTAGCATAGCATTAGTTGGACACCAATCAGACAGTTGCGTGTTATCTATCTGTTCTGTAATTTGCTGTAGGCGTGACTCAGCTATCTAGTCTATATATCAGGAATCTATAAAAGACAGCGACCGACTGAGTCAGTCAGAGAGAGGGAGTTTAGAAATAGTAGTTTGAAGATAGTAGTTTAGGGATTATCTCGTCTGGTGTATTCTGTTGATGCTTGTTTTATGTCACGTAAGTTAGCTTTCTTAGATTCATTAAACTATTGAAAATGCAATCTTATTCTTCCATCACACTATCATTCATCCTGCAATCATATCACTCTCTCCATGGTGCAGCCTAGTTTCCCAACCCACAGAATAGTCCATTATACCTCAGACTATTATCATTAGTGATGGTCTTCATTAAGGAAGATCATAATTCCACTGTAGCCTACGCGTTGTCAACTTATTGGCTTCAAGAGCAACTATGGTGCAACGTCCATTAAGTGTTGGTCCTGACTAGAGTCAGTTCTAGCCTCCGGCCATGGCTTGCTTCAGGGAACTTTGCTTATTAATTTTGTAACTGCACAGACTGCTGCGTAAATTCACAGAACTGTCCTTTAATGTGTAGAACTGTACACCAAACCCCTCTAGTTCTAGCACAAATTGTACGTGGTTCTCGGCCATATAGCCCCTATTTTATTCAGCTTTAGACCCATACGATAATTTTTAATTGTTTCAGGATCAATCGAACAGCTGTTTCAAGCCCGTTTCCAGAAATGTCCCGGTCGTATCCCTCCGAACTGAACCACTAACACTCGAGAACATCCAGCTGACCGTCATCTCTCGCGCACAAGACAAACTGTCGTCGGCTGTGGGTCCATCGAGCGAAAGATGTGGAACAAGAAGAGAACGAACTCCGAGAGATGTCTTGTTCGGACCGTCATCAAACAGTCTACAGCCAACGACTTCTAGGTAAAGTCAGGCTGATAAACAGGATAGGCTATTAGTGGGTATAGCTGTAGCCTACAGTGCAAAATTATCATTTCCACTCATCCACAACACAATCTTCCTTACGCTTAGCCTATCTATCCGCCACTCCTCTGACCTTCCATTCAAAGTCGAAGTTTCACATCTTCTGCATTTCACATCCATACTCGTCTAATCATCCACTTTCCAATTCCCGACACATATCCTACTGGTGCTTTAGAAGTTTGAAGGCTGCGGTTATAGGATGACCTATGTCTAGGCCTATCTATTATTGTATCGAGGCATTGTTTAATTACGGCACCTTTCAGTGCTTCACAAAGCGCTGCTTAATCCAGAATGACAATAGAAGCTTTTGACCAAATGTCGATATATATATATATATATATATATATATATATATATCCAGGACGGCAATATATCGATCGTTTTGGCATTCTAATAATTATTAAGCTTTTCTCCATTGCATAATTCCAAATAATAGTCGAATAGACCCAGGCCTCAACTCCTGGTAAAATCATTTCTTGCTACATAGATATGATTAATTGACGAAACCGATTATTAATTTGTCTCTTAATCAGAAGAAGATTCCTGTCCAAATAGGAGTGTCTTTAATGAAAAAACAATTGCTGATTAAACAGAAGCCGGATTGATAAGAAGGATAATATTTGCCATAATCAAAGTCATTCAGATTAAAAGTTATATTGCTACACATTGAACGAACAATAGTTTAGACCGTTAAAACAATAGATTGCTACGCGATAATATAATTATTGTTTCCGATGTTGCTTTAGTTATCCTTATTTTCTACTATTTGTTGACATCGTTAGATCTAAGTAAGTTAGTAAGTAAGTAAGTATTTTCTTTATTACTCCACTTGCAAACGCACAATGGGACACAGAACATCATTATAAAATACATCAAAATAATAATAGGTAATAAAAACGTGCAAATTAAAATCAAAAGGTAAATATAATATGATAAAATCTGACCTCATTGTAGAACGTTCTTGTGTCCAGCAAGACCGGTTGTTGTTGAGGCTCCGACCGATATGTCATCACTGTTCTCACTTCTATCGAAGGAGTTCGGTCTCATTCAGGATCGGATGACGGAACTCTTCAACCACCAGCAAAGCAGTGCCATCTCGCTACGAAAAGTAACAACCGGTTTGATGAACGACGTCACGATTCGTTTATCAACCGTCACACATTTGATGAAGAAACTCAAAGAGGTGAAGTAACAGAATAGAAAATATGCTGAGCATGCAATTATATTATTTCTGTTCCGGACGATTGCGTAACTTGCATTTTAAAGTGACTTAGGACCTCTAAATTGCTGCTTAAAATTAATAGCAGTCTCGACCCGGACCACCTTTGAACTACTCTTACGGATAGCCCTTATATGACTCAACGGAGCGCTCGTGAATTTAATAAGCTGGTGCCCGCGCTTGGCTTCTATAGTGGCGCTTTAGAAATTTGGAGATTACGATTAAATTGTTAGGATATCTGCAAATATTACCAACCTAAGCTCTTGCACTAAGTAATCCAATTTTCTTATTAGACTCTTCGTCCATGAACGCCAACAGAGGTTTTGCATTCTGCTTTTGATGGAGGGGATGCAGCAACAGATTTAGCAGTCACAATACTTCACGTAGAAGCTAAAAATACAGGTGTCTATTTAACAGGGGACATAATGTGCCTTTTTTGCCCATATAAATTATGTGCGGGTGCCCATGTTGTATTCTTCTGATACTGTGTTGGCCTATACTGTTCAGTGTACTTTTATCTAATATAGGCCTACCCTGAGTTTCTTGTTCATTTAATTCTAATTGCTCATCAGATTTCTGTAAATATTTTACAGCCAAACTATTCGATCATGATTTTGTTTTCAGTGCCTCCGATCAAGGGCGGATACAGAAATTTTCGAAGGGGGGTCAAAATTTTCGGTCGTGATGATCTTTTTAGGTCATTTGTCTCCAATTTCCAAGAAAAAGATGCCAATTTATCCGCCAAAAAAGTTGATGGCCTTTTTTTTAGTCGTATGGATTTCGTGTGCGGACTTCCGTGGATGTGGGGAGACCTACGGAATTACTCATGGGGTGGGGAGCACGTCAACTTTCCGAGCCAGAATAGCTGGTCAAAAATAAAAAAAATTCTAAATAAATTTGAGAGTGCAATAACAAGGTGGCAGTAATGTTTTGATTTCAGATGAAAGCGAGTTGTAAGGATTTGAACGATTTCAACGCAAGATGGAAGCACAACGACCAACTTATGCTATCACTCGAAAGAATCTTCAAGATCAATCAACTCATACGAAACGTCGAGAACAACGTTCAAGTACAGCGCTACCAGGTTGTGGCGGCCAACCTAGAGGAGGCACGCGTCCTCATATCCGCTCTGAGCATGGAGGAGAATTTCGAGCAGAAGGCAAGCAAAGTCCTTCGAACTGAGTTGTGCCTTGTTCGTCAGAGAGTCGTGTGCCAGGTGGTGGAAACGTGGGACCGCATGGTAAAGTGGCACATTCCACCAAGAACGGTTCTCCAGGGAGCGGCCAGGCCCGCAACCGTAAGCCTCGATCTAAGTCTTCTCTACTGGCAGAACGAAATCTCAGCACCTCTGGCGCAGACGCTGGAGGACCTCGATCTACTCAACGCTCAGATCGAGAGCTTCTGCGAACTTCTACTGGTTCACTTCATCCAGAAATTGTCGAGCAGTCGAGGAACGCTGCTGCAGATCGTCGACGAGGCGGACAGATACATGGTACACATCACGACGAGGTCATCTCAGCGGACAGTCACATCGACGGACGTTCCAACGGAAGTGCTTCGAAAGATCGAACAGATCTTCCACTTCCTTGATCGACCGCTGTCCAAGATCAAGGTGCGTACGATCGAGTCGAACGAGACGTCGTCGCTGATGGAGAGAATAGGTCGCGTGATCAGCAAGCGACTCTTCGACGCCATCTACAACGAGTGTCTCTCGCGGTCCCTGCAGAAAGCCGGAGTTCAATGGGTGACGTACGATCAGATCGCGAAGGCAACGGAGATGTTCCAAGAGGCGATGACGCGGCTGAAACTTCTCACCGCGGACCAGGCGCCCCTCAGCGCATACCTGAATACCATTGGGTCCCACTTCGGGCAGGTGAAGAGTCAGGAGCTGCTGAAGCAGGCGCACGACTTCGTCACCTCCGACCTTGCCGACTTCCAGCAGATCTCAGTCGACCATCCACTTGGTAAACCGACGAAGAAGAAGAGCATCGAACGAGAGGAATTCGTGAAGCACTGCAAGGAGAAAGTCAGAACGGCCAACTACAAACTGCCGACTTGTCAGATCAGGTAATGATTTCCTTCTTTCGTTCTTTGCCCACAGGCAGGTTAGAGTGTCCAACGCGGCTCAGTGTCGATCGTTTTCTTCAAATGGACCTTCCATTGTGAACAATAATTATTATGCCGTACGGTATCCTACTGTTCTCTCCTCTATTCTTTCCGGCAATTTTTCTTAATCCTTGGATCATCTCAAGCCTGCTAATTGTTCTCAATGGGTCTTGTGCACTGGGTGTGCTTCTGAACGTTTCACCCTACTAGAGGCTCCTTACAAAATGCTCAAAAACAATACAATAAATACGGAAATACGTTGCAAATGGTTGTAGTAATCCGGTTCGTAGTCTGGTCTGCATGGCCTACGACACTCTGAAGGATGCATCGACCGGGAGTCGCCAGGGAGCAACGCAGCTGTGTGGATCGGTTCATAGTATGTTCGAGTTGTACTGCGACATGATTCCCTTCCATCATCAAGACAAAATACGAACGATTCCACTGCTAGCAGGTACGCATATCACCCGTTCTCTTCTATGTGAACGTCTAATTTCACGCATTCGATTGTCATCTTTCCGTTATTATAGCATTATTGCTTATTCACCAACCCAAACGATATAAAAGAATTATTTTATTCAATTCCCACTTCCATTTATAAGCAATAAATCTTCTAATCATTCCAGATTCCACTTAAGCAGGTGTTAATTTCACCCGTGCACCTCCGAATTATTTCTCATCGTTTCAGATCCTATTTAGGCAAGATTCTTTTCATCAGTCCCACTTCTATTCAAGCAACAATTACTCACCCTTAGAAGGTATAGGCTACACGAACAATCGAACCACGAACACCTTGAACCTGGTATCAGGCGCGCATCTCCAACGGGAGACCATTCCAGACAGAAGAATCTGCTATCGTGGACGTATCACTGTCTTGGGGGCTATCCATGGACTCAAATCCGACCTTTTCTGACTACGCTACTTCCTCCTCCAAACAAAACAGCCGGTCTTAATCCCCTCCATCCCCTTTGCTCTCCTGGACTGACCTTGCCCATGTGCACCCGACGTTAGTCTTAGCTAATTTCTGACTCCTCTATTTTTCACTGGGCTCAAGTTTCGCTCGACCTGTAGGCTATTATAATATTATAGGGACAGAAGCCTCTGCCTGCCTGCTATATATAGGCCTATACTGAGAAAGCACGACACTGACCGTGTGGGGTTCTGTGATCGGGGACACCAAAAATCTCCAATCTGTGTCAGTGTGTCAACATTCATCCTAAGCTATAGATCGACTTTCATTACAACTGCAATGATCGTAACATATAATATTATCATTATAATATCATGCAATATAATAATATTAGCCTAGGCCTATAATATAATATAATATGATATGATATGATGTAATATAATATAATATGATATGATATGATGTAATATAACATAATATATTATAATATAATATAATAAATATAATATAATATAATATAATGTAGTAATGTAAATAAAACTGTAGCCCTTCACCACAACAACTGTATGTTCGTCGCTCACCATCTCATCACAATCGAAAAGGTTTTCCGACGAGAGCTGCTCCCTATCCCCGCTTCATCATCCCCATCCTCTTCATCATCCAACCAGACGACGATAGAAGAGGCGCAGAAGAAATCTCAGCTCGGTCTACTTGTCTCAAAGATCCGACGATTAGGAAACGAAGGATTCGGAGAACACGTTGAACTCAAGCAGAAGGAAGTTTGCGATGAACTCAACGACGCTAAAGGTCAGTCGATCCTCTGCTGCTGAGAAGGTTACTACACATCTCTTTCGTAGGTTAGGAAGTCATGCGGTTAGGTGACTTAGGGAGGCGTAGACTAGTCAATAAAGCGCAGTGACGTAGCCTAGGGGGTTTCGGGTGTTACCCCTCCCCATTGGCCTAGGAAAAAGATTTTTCAAAGGATATTTATCCACTTAAATAAGAAAAAAACAGACCAATTGCTTGCAGTAATAATTGTTTTCCTTACTTTATTCCCTGTTGTTACTTTATTCCCTGTTGTTACTTTATTCCCTTTTTATTTACTGTAATACTGTTGGGTTGGTGTCAGGAAGGGTATCCGGCCACGCCATAAAACCCCCAAATCCCCCCATCATAAATTCCTGGCTACGCCACTGATCGTAAGCTTATAATTATGACAATAATTTTTAATCACCAGCAAGTCGCCAACGGTATTACAACAGTATTACAATAATTAGACGTACAGTTCATTCGGAAGGTGGCGACATCATAGATGGAATATATATATTAAATTTGCTGGTTCCATAATACCCCACGGTCCATCACGCCTCTAGTTCCCCTCTAGCGAAATTCAATAGGCTATATTGTAGGCCTATACACAATGTCATGTAGCCTATGCTTACTTGCTATTCATGTCTTGTTATTATTGGTGTTGAATGTTGATTAGGGTTTTCGTGCATTGCCGATGATGAGGATGCGTTGACTGCCGTTCGTGAAATGATGCATCATTTGAAGCAAATCAGTCTCATCTGGAGGAATGTCTTACCTGCCAACATCTACTGCAGAGCAATTGGTAGCCTATACACGCATAATAAACGATGAACCAATGATTGGTGGGATGTGAAAACAATGCAAATTTAATAAAAGAAATTCCATTGCGTAGCCTATTGGAGTTCATAATATTTGATGTGTAGATTAAACCTCAAAATTGGAGGAGCGATGACAACATATGCGATTGAGGCTAAATTATTGCAGTAGCTTTACAAGTCGGATGAGCAAATTAATAGCAGAAGTGCAAGTTGGATGAACATGCAACCGAGCATAAGTAGAAGTTGGATGTTGAATGAATATGCTTAGGTTATATATGTTACAGTAAAAGTAGAAGTTGTTTGAGCGATGAAACCAGGATATTGATGCTATTATAGGCCTAATTATTATTGCAATAAAACAAAGTTCCCATGGATGGATGAGCGATTAAAATATTCATAGTAGAAGTATAATTTGGATAAGATGTAACTATATGTAGAAGAAGCAGAAGTTGGATGAGGTGTAGAGCATGGCTAAAGGCCGGTAAAGGTGTTTTAAATAATTTTACGATGCTGCAGTGCATATTGGAAAGAATTGCATAAAACTGAATGCATCTTGATCCAAACATTTTGCTTTGACATGAAATTAAAACTCTTTCGTAGGGAGTCTCCTCAATTCCGCTCTGAAGGACGTCATCGACTCCGTCACCGGAATCGAAGAGTTCAGCATCGACGACTGTCTCCATCTCCAGAAGGTCCTGACCTTCATCCAGACCTCCGTCGGTGACCTCTTCCCTCAGGAGATCTCTAAAACGAGGAGCGTCGAGGTCACGATCCAGGAGAACGTCGCCAGTTGGATGAAGTTCAGGCAGCTCGTCCTCTTCTTCGGATTCTCTCTCGTCGACATCGCCGACCATTGGGCTTGCGGCAAGGGACCTCTGGCCTTGTCCTTCAGCTCTGCAGAGGTCATGCAGATGGTCGTTGCCATGTTTGAAAATACGTCGCGCAGAAATGCGCTTCTTACGGAACTCCGTAAAAATCCATCCATTCACCAGCAATAGATGTTGTGACTGTGATTACAGATATAAGTAATGGTAGAATCTTTGGAAGGGATTTATCAAGTGAACAATGATGTAAATTAACCAGAAAATGCAACGAATTGGTGTCAAAGAAAGACCAAAGAGCGCTTGTTTTGCAAACTGCCATGCAACGCTATGATGATTGGCGTTATTGAATCTTGCCACCATTTCCAAAAGTAGTAGGCCTTTATATAGGTTTTCACTTGGATTAATATGGGAATATGGTTTATTGGTGGGCTCCGAATGGCCATGCTGGCAAGGACTACAAGTGTTTTCAATGCTGGTGGTACAATAAAATATTGGCATGTATCTGACTGATTCATATTCATAAATGCTCAAAACATTGATGAAAACATAATATATTATTAAATTTATTATTATTATATTCGTTTATTTTTGGCACACTAAACAGCTGACAGAGTGCAACTGATTACGACTACAGCAAGTTCAAAGATATTATTATAATAGGTATAGAAAGAAAATATAAAACTGATTTCAACAGAATGGTTCAATAGATTATAGATGGAAGTATTGTTTACTCGAACATTTTGACCTAGAAAATTTTAGTACCAATTTCGGGTAGAGGAAACGAGTATATTAAGTTCCATTGTCATAAAAATGGCAGTACACAAGGTTGGAGCTGAATTGTGTAATGGCATGTTAGTAGGTGAGCAAAGCTCCCTCAGAACGTGTGAACTGTGCCATTGGACTGCAGATGCCAACATTTAAAAGAACTTGGTAAACACAATGTGTAGAACAGTTATTAAAGGTTAAAAGTAATGGTTTGAGGTTTAAACAAATGTCACAAATACCATTTGACGCTGGAGCCTGACTAGGAACTTCTTTCGTACTCTTAGTGACAAAAGAAAACCTAATCCACGCCTTCCCAATAATGAAGCAGACGGACAAACATCAAAGTATTCCGATTTATTCAGGATAATAATATTATTAGAAAACATCTTTCCTATTCATCAGTTCGCAGACTAAACGTTTGACTCAGATATTCAGTCATTACTCAACATTTGCTGCCTTTATTAACAACACAGTTCAGAAGGTCACTTCTTCCTCGGACGTTTTCTCGATTTATCGTCACTTTTTTCTTTCTTTGATGTCTTTTCTTTCTGTCTCTTTGCTTCGTTTATCAACCTGTTGAAGAAAACGAAAAATTTCTAGTTAAGTTATATTTATTATGCAAATTTAAAGGCCTAGGTATTTTGAATTTTCTTTGGAGCACCACAAAATTACTTCGACAGAATATAAACAGACATGTGCACATAAACAGACATATGCATAAACAGACATATGCATAAACAGACATATGCATAAACTAGCATGAATTAGTGAGTGGAGATTCATCAACACATCAAAGTAATCTTGTGAAATCAAAGTTAAAGCACCCTAGAATACAAATTGTAACTGAAATTGAACAGCTTTATAGCAATGCTAAAAGATTTAACATTATTAATCAGACATGCTATCCATGTCTGTTTATGCATAAACGGTAAAGTTAAATGTCATAAAGAACTAGGATTACATTAATAAGCAAAGCAATGCACAGTACACCCTAAGATGCTATAAATAATGTTTCAGTAACACAATGCATAACATGTAGACCTCAAAGGAAACAGTTTGGTCAGAAAAACAAATACGAATAGAACGCTACTTGGATTATAACAATGACAACAGATATAATTTATTCGTACCCAATACCACCAAATAGCTGACAACTGGAACATATAAAGATGAATAAGAACAACAATAGTGTGGCCTAGTAATTCATTCAGAGACCAATCAATTTACACAAGGGTAAAACAAACCTAAATGCAACACACACTTGTCTATAGCCTCCAAAAGAAACAGAAACCAGACAAAGACCAACATTCATCAAAACAACAAAATGATGTAAATTTTAAAATTAATATGATCTGTAGTTTACCGATATTGCTTTTTTAATTCCTGTTTAAATTCGTCGTCATCAGAATCTTCGTCGTTGTAATAATTCTTCGCAGTCCCCTATAAAAATTGAAAATATTCAATTTCGTGGGTTTATGCTCATATTATTTCAGCACTGGAAAAGCCAGCAAAACTGGTCGATACATTAGAGATCAATTGCAAGGGTTTGAACATAGACATTGAGCAAATCTTTCACTCACAATTGCTCTGCACAAGTTCAATGTCCTGTCATATAGTCGTGTGCACTTCTACATAGACGTTACCTTCCTGCACTTTCTTACTGCATCAATTCAGTTATGCTCAGTGCTTTCTACTGATCGTCTTGATATTTTTGTTCACAGGAAAAGGAATGCTCTTGGCCAACATTTGGCGTGTGCCGTGGTTGCATGGTCACTCCATTTGAAATGGCCTTCCTCACACACTAAGGACTAAACTAATGACTTGTTTTTCTTCGCCAGTCTCTCCTTTGTGAGGTTATTGCAAGGCACTACAAATGTCCATATACGTATATATAGATTCTTTGAAGGCATTTCTTTTCTCCGAAATTTCCATGCTGAGAGCGCCTACAAATAATCTTTTAGCAACAGGTGCTACAAAAAAATCTATAGATAATTAGATATTATTATTATTACATAAATTTATTACGCGCGCAAGGTCACACCTAAGTGTGAATCTGAGGCGCGGATAGTTAGCCGCCAGAGGAAGATGCAGTTAAAGGTCCATGTGCTTGAAAGCCAAAGAGAAATAGTGAGTTTTGAGCCGCTTTTTGAAGGTAGGGAGTGAATTTGAACAACGAAGAGAGAGTGGAAGTAGATTCCATTCTTTTGGAGCAGAGGCATGGAATGCACGCGAGCCCATAACAGTTCTGCATCGAGGCTCAGCTAAAAGACCCATGTTAGATGATCGCAGGCAACGAGGAGGAATGTAAGGAGTAAGCAGTGACTGAAGGTAGGGAGGTGTCCCGGTAGAGAGGGATTTGTAGGTTAAACAGGCCAATTTAAATTTAATCCTGAACTCAACAGGAAGCCAATGCAGCTGATGAAGTAAAACAGAAGAACTTGATCGAAGTGGGACACGAAGCACAACCCGAGCTAAGGAATTTTGGATGCGTTGCAGCCTATGTAGCTCATAGTCTGAAATGCCAACAAAGATTGCATTAGCGTAATCAAGGCGAGAGGAGACAAGGGAGCAAGCTAAAGTCTTCGACATATCTTCAGTCAGAGCCGACCTAATGTGGCGTATTGCCCTTATGTGATAAAAGCAAGATCTACAAAGGTTAGTTACATGCATCCGAAAAGTAAGCATACTGTCCAGGGTAACACCAAGAGTTTTAACAGACTCTGATAATGGTACTGCGGAGCCTGCGAGGTCGATGCTGGAAAGTGAAGGAAAAGAACGCAGGCGTTGTCGTGACCCGAACAAAATTGCCTCAGACTTGTTTGGGTTTATAGCCAAACCGTTAAAACAGAACCAGGCATATAAAGATGAAAGGCACTCCTCAAGTTTAAGTTTACCGGACTGATCAGTGTGTGACAGAGCAATATGGAGCTGAGTGTCGTCTGCATACTGCTGCAATTGGACACCAAAATGATTAGCTATGCGATTAATTGGGGAGGTAAAGACTGTGAATAATAGAGGACCAAGGACAGATCCCTGTGGAACTCCAGAAGTGCAAACAGTGGGTTCAGACCGAGCGGTACCGATGCCCACCTGCTGATTCCTGTCACCAAGATAAGACGCTAGCCAGTTTAAAGCAGTACCAGAGACACCGAAACTTTTCGTGAGTCTAGAAAGAAGTAATTGATGGTCTACGGTATCGAAAGCTGCACTTAGATTTGATATATTATGATATACTTCAAGTAGGATAAGGCAAGTTCATCCATTGTGTAAGACACAAGACTAACCACAGTCACTCTATTTTCCTCCGTCGTCTCCGCCTCCTCTTCCTCCAGCTTCTTCCTCTTCTTCTCCAGTTTCATCTGATGTGGCATTTGAAGACGAAACTCGTCGCATTCCTCGTCGATCTCAAAGTCTTCGTTGTTGAACAACTCCAAGAATCGAGAATCTTTCTGGATCTAAAAGAACATGCAGCATTTATAACAAAATTATATCGTAAATAGCTTTTCAAAAAGGCATAACTTGTCAACACTATGTTATTATGATCTTAAATTTCACACTATAAAGGCAATGATATGGATACCATGGAAACTTCAACACACCTAGGGTGGGGTAAAGGTAAACCTCCCGACTTTTCACAATATAAAAGCAATGATAAAGATTACTTTCACATTTTTTGATAGACGTATTGACATAGACACCCTTGAAGCTTCAACACGGCAAAGGTCAGTATTTAAAGAAAACAAATCTAAAGACTTTCATATGACAAAGGCAATGATAAAGACATTCTTAAGACCCCAAAATGATAAGGACATTTATAAAATTTCAAAAAAGATAAAAATAACAAGATCATCATTATCAGTCACTGATATGTCAATATCCATTTGAAGCATTTCTGTTCCAACAACTCTACCATCATTCCATCTGAAGTCTCTATGCAGATTAAAGTCTTTTAGTCCTAACACTGCAAAGACCAATGATTTGGTCGCTTTACAACATTCACACGATTTCTTAATAAAAAAAACTGGAAACAAATCTTACTTTCGACTTCTCGTCCATCATTAATCGTTCGGCTAATTTCTTGTTCACGTCTGGCAGATTGCTCTGAAGAAAACAACGTGAAATATGAACAATTCACTCATAATATCTAAGCATTATGAATTAATAACCAACTTAAAAACATTTTAAACCTTTCAGACGTTAATACGAGATATACAGGAAAACAGATCAGTTCTGTACACACCATGTCTATACACTGTATCCCAATAAATCTGGCACCCTTTTTATAATGTGAATAAAACAATCAAATCTTAATCGATTTTCAAAATTTCAAAACTGTTTTTATCCTGAGATAATTATCTTACTCTGATTCAAATATGAAGTGTCTGGCATGAATATTGACGTCGCAATTACGTCATTTGCATCAGAGAATTCTTGGCTGAACGCCATTCTCTAACGATTTTTGTTGACATTTGGTTTCGATATGTAAATTAACGACGTCATTATGACGTAATCTGTTAGTGAGTGCCGTTCATAAATTACCAATTTGTAGATAATTATCTGAGGATCAAGCCTATTTTGAAATTTTGACAATCAATTAATATTTACCAGTTTTATTCACATTATAAAAAGGGTGCCCGATTTATTGGGACACAGTGTATATAGAAGGAAAAACTGATTCTGTTTTAAGACTGATTTATTCTCTCAAGTGATGTCAAAATTTTAAATGGCTGTTGCCATAGAAAAAAATAATGTAAAAACATTGCAAATAACTGGTCATGACACACATCCACTAACTCACTAAAAATATATTTTTTCTTCAGACTAAGTTACACATCAATGACCTTCGGATTAGCAATTCACCATTCTAACTGCCACAAAAAAATTACATAAATAAATAAATTTTTACGGACCTTATCGACAACGATGCGACTCTTTGGTTCGTTCTTCTTCGCCGTCTGCTTTTTCTTGTACGCATCGTAATCATATGGCTGCGCTATCTGTTTAGCCTGGTCACAGTGAAACAACACAAAATTACTACGATAATTAACAACAATAATAATAGCGATAATAATATCATGCATAAGGGAATGTTCATTGTTATTATCATCATGTTTATTATTATGGTTTTGAGTGCCATTCTGAATCTTAATATAAATATTACTACTAATTCAACTACGGTTATAAATAATTATTGTAATTATTGCTCTTATTATATGGCTCACTCTGGTCAATTATATAAAAATATATAATTTAAACATATGCTATTCTTAATTTTGTTAAATACTTAGCATAAATCCAATTTTCACCAGTATTGACAATTCCTAAGTCTAAAGGTACCTTAAACTCCATCCTAACCAGTGTAGTCTAAAAGTAAAAGTAGATCAAGTTGAACAGAGATGGGCATAAAAGGAGCATCACGGTCTTGGATAAATTTCAAACTTAAACTGGTCAGCAACAATTAATTACCTGAAGGTAGAACTTCATATCCACGAAGTAGCCGTGCATCTCGGCTCTCAAAGCATCCGTTCCGATAAGATGCGATAGACCCAAACTCTCCACTTCTGCTCGTGTCAAGAACTTAAAATTATCGTAAACTACAAGAAACAAGTTAATTATTTTCACATTTGAGTGAAATAATTTTACATAAATAATAAAAATAATTTTACTTCTTCTAATCATCCAATCCATGCCTCCTTTCATTCTCAATCAACAGCACATCTAGTTAACCTACCCATAATAATAATGACAATTTCTAAGGCGCCGTAACGCGGCCATGCTGCTACAAGGGCGCCTTGACAACGACAAACACACATTCAGAGACAAGCGATTAACGAACTCTATAGAGACAGCCACATGCGGCGCCAACCACCCACCAATCCATTCATTAATTCACACACCTTCCAATACACTCGATAACTAATAATCCCCCAAAGCATCCACCCATCACGCCACACATCCGCCTTAACTCTATCCACTCTCCCATCAAGTGCATCCATTTATACCAATCACTTTAACAATCAAATCATTTTACAATCACTAAGCCAAACCATTTTACAATTGTCAATTATTTAAACTCCTAACAGAATAATACATGAATTATTTACTGAGAGGTTCTGGGTCCTCCTCAAGTTCCTCCGTCATTCCAGTCAACTTCGAGCACCAGCTTGGAGCTGGACCAAGATCCTGAAACACATCAAAAAACATCTCCAACTCAACCAGAAAATTCTAATGTCAACTGTGATACACAACTACCAGTATGTTTATATCATCAGAAAGCTCCTGCAGAAAGATGACTTTCAACTGAGGTTATCCTTCTGATCTGTAGGAGCCCAAGGTTATATGTCTGTCTTGTCTGTCGGTCTTGTCTGTCTGTCTGTCTTCACTTCACTCATATGCAAACAGACAGACAGACAGACAGACAGACAGACAAGCAAATAAACCAGCAGACAAACACAAAACTCTTGGCTATTAAATTGAACAATCCTTTAATTGGTTTCCAATGAGCAAATATTTAAATTTTTTATCAAAATTCCACACACCACAGACACACATTGACATTGTTTTCGCTGTCGAGGCATCAAAGAAATCCTGTTGCCTGACACATCAGCTGCATTAGATACCAGCACAACAAAAGTTGGGGCGCGGTGGTGGCGTCGTCTTGAAGCCGGAAGGTTCGAATCCACCTCGCCGCGTAGGGACCTTGGGCAAGTCCTTCACTCGCAATTGCTCAGCGCTTCGGCGTGAAACTCTGATGCAGTGTCCGCGCTGTAGTCTGGAGCGCCTCTGAGTAGCGGTCAAGGGCTGGAAGAGGCGCTATAACAAGTGCGCATACAAACAAACAAGAAGTAATTACATGAAATGACACAATTAATAAGAATGTAAATTGAAAGACTGACTGGTATGAAGTAGACGAGAATCTTTGGCGACTCGTTTGCAATGAAGACCATTCCGGAATTCGGAAAAAGACAAACGTCGTTCATCTTCAGATCAGACTGAATCGAAGCATACGGCTTACCCTGCGGTCAAATATTTAACAAACACTTAATCGAAACAAATCAAATTGTTCTAAACCTAAAATTCATAATCCAATCAGATAGTTAACAGTGAAGGCAATTTCATCATCCATTCAAAAGTCAAAAGGTATCTTTACAATCATCACAATGCCGTAATCATCATAATTGAATTCTCAAAGGTGTGACCATAGCCACATCATTTATGCCTGTGAACGGACAATTTGTAGCGCACAATTCAGGGAAAATTGACCAAATGTTTTGTTTTAAAAGAACATGGATTGCCAAAAATATCGTTGCTTAAGTAGACGTTGGATCGAAGCAAATAATTCCTGCTTCAATAGAAGTTGGATTTATGGAAGCAATTGTTGCTTAAATAGAAGGTGGATTTATGAAAATTCTTGCTTCAACAGAAGTTCGAAGGATGAGAAAAATTCTTGACTGCTCCGAATTGTCTCTCTCCAAATTTTCCGGTAACCAAGAATACCTTAATCAACAATCCTGCTGCATTCAATTTCAGTACAATCACAATAAATAATCACAATGTTATGCATGTCAGTACCAATGTGTTTTTATGCATGAATGTGTATTGTCATTAACTCAGAATTAATTAACTTTCAAACTCACCGTATCTTTCTCCCAGATTTTTATGATGCGTGAATCACCGGAAAGTACGACATCGTGATTCGTTTCCGTTTTGGAGAATGCGAGACTTTTGATCGGTAGACCAAACATGTGATCTTTGACAATCAACGGTTTATTGGATCGTATGTCAAACATGAGAATCTACAAGACAAAATCAGTTATAACAATCCATACAATTAGAAACTCTAATACATGATGTAATTACAATATTAAGATAATACTCTGAATACACACATCGCAAGACAATTTTTACGTATAGAAAATCTTAGTGCATTCTAAAAGAATTTCATATACTACTATGAACATGGACTAGTAAGTAAGTTCTTGAGGAGTCTTAATCCCACATTCGCACTATGACGCGATTGCTCAACAACATCCTAAAAGCGTTCTATAGCAGACTTTCTACGTACCTGACCCGTACTCGTTCCGACAGCCAAAGACAAATCACTTGAATACTTAATGCTAGTAATTCCGGCAACACCAGACCTTCGTTACACAAAAAACAAACAATAACTTATAACAAACATAACACAACTAAATCTTGTAAAGTTCTTGAAACAATTCTCAACTGAAATATTAGCATGCGTTCTGACCAAACTATGACGCTGATGGAAGTAAAAATCTAAAGAAATTTTATGGAAGATGCAAACTTTCTATTGATACAGTGCTTCTAAAGAGACACTATATATATTCTCCCACAATAAAAACTAAATTTAAAACTTGCCAGAAGTATTTTTGCTTAACAAACGAATGTTTCCAATGATTCAGCATTCATATGTATTATATTCAAACTTTTTGACAATGCAAGAGAGCTTCAGAGCTGTGATGTCACAATCATGTATAGATGCACACCTTAATACAGGCAAACTAATAAGGCATTGAAAAAATAACAGACAATGCAATTTAAAAAATGATAATCCAAAAAAATAAACAGGAAATACCAGATAATTGAAATAATGATCATCCAGGACACTGAACGGGAAATACGAGATGCCACAATTAAATAATGCTAATCGAGTTCTAATACTAAATCAGCGAGGAAATTTGGAATGAGATCCAAATAGGTAAATTGGTTAGAATAAAGATGCACATAAGAACGTACGATGGGCTGAGACCAAGAAGTGGTCGGCAGTTGAGTCCATTGATGCGACGTCTTGTTCGGTGGTCAAATGACTCCAAGCGACCCTGAAACAACAAAAGCATAAAACACAATAGAGTTTGCATAAACAAAATATAATAAAAAACAACAATAATAAAATCAATAGTAAGATCAATAATAACAATAATAATAAAACAATAAATATAAAACAATATGACACCTTCATCAGACCAATGCCCGAAATGGATACATTGCTTTTATCATTTCTAAGTCCCTGAGAAACAAAGTAACTCAGGTCAATAAAATAATAATTAAACAACAATTATAACAATAAAAATAATAAAAATAATAATAACAATGACGAAAACAGCAATAAAATAATAATAAATGCATGACAATGAAACCTATAATGTACCCACCTCCCATGCAGTCTAACCATAGGTGCAATCACGTCCTAAAAGTTGGGGGGGACCATAATGAATCACGTCCTAAAAGTTGGGGGACCATAATAATAAAGTTAGGGGACCACTCAAAAGTTGGGGGACGCGTCCCGTGGGTCCCATAGGGTGGTTGCGCCTATGAGTCTAACCATGGTTTCTCAACTCTTTCTATTCTGGATCAGGTGGTTCTGGGACTACAAGTCTCATACAAGGCTCATATGAAAGAAGCCATGCCAACAGATTCTGTAAGATCTTTTACTGAATTAAGATCCACAACAGCCACAGTCACTTACGTCGTTTGTTCCACACATAAGAAACTCGTGTCGATCATTCATTTGACAGCAGAGAATTTCTCTGAAACAGAAAAGAAAGTTTATAGTATCCTACAGAATCATAAACGTAAACCACATATCGTCATCGTCGTCATCATCATCATCAAAAATTGTATACCATTGTCAATTAAAAGCTACAATAGAACCATTGTCTAACATGTCCTTTGATAATTCAATCAATCGTTAGCTTACTCCGCATCCGTCTTTATCGGATTCATGAACATTCCTTTCTCGAGATTCATTCGCACGATTTCGTTGCTAACGACAAATGAAACAAAGAATTTACTGGTATATAACAAAAGAATTGTCCAGCTTGTTTAAGCTAAAACAATGTAACTTCTCCTTTTACATTGTAGTTAAATTGTAAACAAAACTGTTTATTACAGAAGAAACTAAAATGGTCAAAAGCTTAAACCTGTTAACCTAAATCCCTGACAGTAAAATGACAACTGAACAATTGAAAATAAATGCCATATTTACCATAATTAATTACAATTAATATTAATCATGATCATTACTATTAATTATTGAGTGCATTACAAAATGACAAGCAACAATTGAAGGCATCGGGAACATCTTAGAACAGATATTAGAGTAAATTCACAAATCATTTAATGCAATACAATAACTCATGTGCAGTTGTGCACTCGTCAGACACAAATAAAGGTCACTTACTTACCTACATATAATATATCATGTATTTAACACACATGTCATACCTGCGACCAACAAAGAACAATTCTGCTTTTGTCTTCAAACAGTCGAAGTCACGTCCGTACATTGGAATTCGCGTTCGATACATGAAGCCGGCCTGATTGTGGAAATCGACAAAACGATCGTTTTGCAGGAAAACCATCTGAAAGAAGATTTTACATCATAACAAAATAGAGTCACAGTTTCTGATCTAATCCAGCAAAACTGTATTTAGCTTCTCTCCAGAATTCAGACGCACACACATTACAAGCTAATTTTATATTCGGATGTTTCATGGTAGATTAATTGTTATGCAAAGCAGTTGGCTAAGTCATTATATAAATACACTTATAGCATGCGCAATTGTGCATGGTAGAATGACAGGGCGAGGGGCGGCCGATGGCATTTGATAGAGAGACAGAGGCAGACAGACAGATAGAGACTGGAGACACTTGTATGTGAGGGGAATAGGTTCACACACATGATCTGAGACAAGAGCAAAGATGGTGATGCCGAGTAATTGTGAATGGCGCAATTGCTCAATATGGAATGCAATTGCTCAATATCGAACACAATTGCTCAATATCGAATGCAATTGCTCAATATCGAACACAATTGCTCAATATCGAACGCAACTGCTCAATATCAAACGCAATTGCTCAAAATTGAATTCAATTGATCAATATTTTTTCTATAAGTGGTGTCTGGACAATTTGGACAGGATAATTCAGAGCACACAATTCGGAGCTTAAATAGAAATTGGATTGATAAAAAATACTGTTGATTAAATAGAAGCTGGTTATAAAATATCCAAAGAATAGGTTGACATACATGATGCATTATTATTATAAGAGAGAAGCAATTCATGGCGAACTACTTTAAAAGAATTCGAAAACGAATAAAACCTTGGTGTAATCGTCGGAAATAATCTGAAAAGTCTCGGCTTCTGCGTCCATACAACGATCGAATTTCATGGACTTCTGGTTGACGTCAAAACATCTCACACGCGGTTTATAAACGCCTAACAGACACATGTGACGCAGACAGAAAACCAGTCACATGTATGTCAGTTTCTGACCAGTTAAAATCCGGCATATTCTACAATCGTCCTGCCTTACAATACTTTCTGCAGAATGAAATCATCTGTTTTCTAACTCATTTGATTTTGATTTTTTCATTAGCACAAAGTGAGAAAATAAAAATAGTGTCATAATATTCGTGTCTTCAAAGTCCTCAGAAGACCTTACTTGATCATTCTGCAATTTTGCTGGGCAATTAAGATATAATTATAACCTGCATCAAATAAAACAAAGGACATGAAAATCGGTTACTAGTGGGCAAATTATGGCGAATTCATAGACATCTCCCGCATTGAAAAATAACCTACGGTACATTTTTTACCCTCTTGCTTCTAGGAAGCGAAAAGTGATGGGTTTTGAGCCCGGAATCGCGTTTTACGACAACAGAATAAGGCCCTCTCTAAAAGTCCTTCTCAGGCTTTCCTCTCTCATCTTAAGACAGTTTTATTGGCCATGCTGGGATTGGGAGCGCCTCTGAGTAGCCTCATTGAAGAGGTGCTATACAAATGCATTTAATGAATAATGAATCAATGTTCTACCAGTGGCCATGATGTACTGTTGATTCTTGGAGACCCTGATGTTCGTGCTGAGGATAGGCATTTCGAAATCCTGGATCAGCTCAATGCGTCGTCGAATATCTGTTCAACGAAAAAGGAATAATTATAAATGGTAATCGATCGTTTTAGTGGTCATAATTATTCACCATACAGAGCAGGATTACTTTCTTCATCAATTGAATTTCTACTTCAAAGGCAAGAATTCTTTTCATCAATCCGGCATCCAATTAGAATAAAATCGATTTCATCAATCTGGCATCTTCTCAAAAATAATTATATTTAATCGTAAACTGCATTTTGTACTTTCCATAAGCTTCATTGAGAAAATCTTGAGCCATGCCAGCAAATTCCTCTAGTTGACTACTCAAATCCATGGTAGCTGCTGAATGGTATGCATCTTAAATACATGTATATGGTATAGTCTTAATCTCATTGTCTAAACTAAAAACCAGTCCAAAGTTCTTTCACACTCTGAATGATCTACCATACAACAGTCGAAATGGAACAAAGTTTATGAGGCCAATTACAGAAGAATCTTCACGAGAACAACGCTAAAATGATCGGAAGTAATAATGTTACATGTAATTAATGACAATTATGCAGTGTCCCGTCATTAGGATGCAGGCCAAAAGCATGCCGTCAAAGCACAGAAATTGGGATTCATTACCAAGATCTTTTTGCTGCAGTCTTCTCTTCTTCTGATCACTCAACCACTAAAACCAAAACAAACTAAGTGAATAATTGGCAAGTAAATGCTCTCGTCGTTAAGCTAAATTTGCATAATTTCTCTTAATAAAAATAATGTCTGACTTTCCAGTCAGAGAAAACTCTTAAATGTTCTCTTGCAGGTCATAGCCCATTCTGATCAAAAATCCGAGAAAGAACGTCCTGTTGTGTCCTCGAGCATTAGTGCTGCAAGTGAAAGGTTTGCGTTTGTTCAACATGGAGCAATTAACAAGGTCATGCATCCAGTGCTAATGGCAAATCATTATTGACACGAGAGTTGAAACACAGGGATCTATCACCGACCATACCAGAACATTCCATATATCGTTCTGCTCTCCTGCACTATGCAGCGGCTAGATCATAGCCCGGCTCCCTCGGGAGTCACATCTCTTTCACGTTTCATCACACTCCATGACTTCCATGAGTTGTTGAATTCAGCTCAAGATTTTTACTATAATTTACCGGTGCTACTCCATAATGTATCTGGGTAAATTTCTATAATGACTCGGTAGCAAGAAAACAGATCAGCGCATAATAGAGCACTGTCACGTGCAGCGATCAATAGCCCAATAAAGTAGCCCAATGTTTCCAACAGTTTCCGCGAAAGTAAGCACGTAAAAAAATAGTTTCTTTATTTAATAATCAGTGTTAGCAGTGGTCATATGACAGTTGGACTGAAGAAAATAATTATTGTCAAACAGAAGTCGGATTGATGAAGATACATTTTCCTGAAATAGAAGTGGGGTTGGTTAAAAGTCATGTATTTCAACATGTATGTTTGTAAATCCAGCTTCTAATTCTAAATACCTTTTATTTCTTTTTTCTAAATGCCTTCATTATAATTATTGGTAATGTTTGCCTTAAGCGTCCGAAATTATTTCAATGTAGCATCCTATAATATAATTATACTCCGTGTTTTGAGCCATCTCAGCGACGTCAGCATCTAAATTAACGCGTTCACTGACGGATGTTTGCAAAAAACTTTCTTTAATGGAAGCTGGATTGATGAAAATATTCATGCCTAACCGGATCTGGATTGATGAAAATATTCAAGCCTAACTGGAGCTGGATTGATGAAAATATTCATGCCTAACTGGATCTGGATTGACGAAAAATAATTGTTATTCAAATATTAGGCCTAAGTGAAACGATCATTTAAACCTGAAGTATATAATATCGGATACTAGCATTGAAACCATTGAAATAATTTCGGACGCTAAAGGCAAACATTACCTAATTATTTACTTGGTAATCTATCGTTTTAATGGAATTAATTATTTTTCTCATTTCGGAAAACGGAATAGCGGAATAAATTATACGAAATTTTTGGGCAGTCACAGCATCATTATTTTTCAACATTCCGGCTTCTACTTAGGCATAAATCATTACCATCAATCAGGTTTCCATTTAATCAAGACTTCATTTAACCAATCCAGCTTCTATTTCAACAATAACAGTTTTTTATCAATTCAATTTCTATTTAAATAACAATAAATTTTTATCAATCCAGCTCCAATTTCAGCAATAATGTTTTCGCAAATCCCACTTCTATTGCGTGAAAAATTATTTCATCAATCCGACTTCTATTTAGCAAGAATTCTTTTCGTCAATCCAACTTGTATGCCATCATCGTTATATCCCATGCAATGGCGAATCATTAATTCCGCTAAAACGATAGTGGACAAAATGGCAAATAATTAATTCCGTTAAAACGATAATTACCATTTACTTGCTAAATTAACGTGCTTACTTTCGCGGAAACATTGGGCTACTTTATTGGGCTATTGATTACCTCACGTGACAGCGCTCTATTATGCGCTGATCTGTGGCCACCATATTGTTTACTTGCTACCGAGTCATTATAGAAATTAACCTGTATCTGACCCAGATATCTTCGTCTGCTGACTTCAGCTCCTCTCTTCGTCAATTATTCTCGAAAGGCGCTTTATAAATAAATGCACTCGGTGGAAGGACCCTCAGCATGGAATGGTATTCCTCTGACACTCCACACTCTTTCTAAAAATCCATCTCAAGCTTTCCTCTCTCATCTTAAGACAGTTTTATTTGACCGCGCTGAGGTTGGGAGCGCCTCTGAGTAGCCCTTGAGAGGCGCTATATAAATGCACCTAATGAATGAATGAACTAGAGACGGCGTGCACGTTCAACACAAACCAATGACGTGTACCTCGGGCAAAGACTTTCCCACAGTCACGTTGTAAATCTTGTGACCGTTTAAACTAACGCACTGCATTGTGGACTGTTTAAGAATCTAGAATCTGAAAGAATCGTTCAATCTATTTGTTTAGACAACTTCACATGCTGCTTAAATTATCAAAACAGGAAGCATGCCTATCATCACTTCCGCCATAGACAACTATTCACACATTGCAATGATAATAACAGCAGTTTATATGGCGCTATAATTATACCTCTGCGACGACGGTTCATGAACAGTGGCGGGGGTTCAAACTTCTTAATTAGTATTTCTTATGATCATAATTTTAGTGAAGTCTTCTCTGCAAAACATGCAAACGTCAACACCTGACCGCTGAGTTATTTTTTTAAACCAATTCTCATACCTGGGAAATATCAAAGCATACTACGCTACTTTAATCTTTTATTTGACTTAAGCCACCGAATCGGTAATTCTGATCCCGAGCGAGAGACATGGTTCAACACATGGATCCAGATACTTGCATAGTCATGAAAATAACTCACATTTTGGCCACAAGAAGCGGGATGATTTTCTGATTTTTTAGTGCAATAAATGCGATGATTGATGCAAATCTAGTTTCCGGTGTAAAGGTTTCAAATAATCCCCTCCTAAACATTACCCCCTGCAAACTGTAATTTGCATCAATCATCGCATTTATTGCACTAAAATATCCGAAATATTATCCCGCTTCTTGTTTTCTTGAAGATTTTCATCCGTCATCCCACTTCGTGGTTTGTTATCAATATTTCCATCTGTAACTAAAATACTAATCGTCGCTGAAGTGACAATGGAGAAATGGCTTAGAGGCTATTTTTTTCGATCAAAAAATTGGTAACATGTTTAGGAGGGGGTAATTTGAAACCTTTACACCGGGGGTAATCTGAAACCGGTTTCAAGTTACCGGGGGTAATGTTTAGGAGGGGGTAAATTGAAACCTTTACGCTGCAACTGACGAATTTGGCAGTAACAGCCTCGAGTCAGCTGATTGACGTGATTTCGCCTTTCGTACAAGGTTAAGTGCACACACATACACGCACGCACGCACACACACACACGCCGATTGCTGTACAAAATGGGTTTGTTCAACTTTGCTGGTCCTTTGATGGAAGTGATATAGAGCCTATATATGAGGCGCGGTTGTGTAGTGGTGGCGTCATTGCCTTGAAGCCGGAAGGTTCGAGGTTCGAATCCACCTCGCCGCGTAAGGACCTTGGGCAAATCCTTCACTCACAATTGCTCAGCGCTTCGGCGTGACACTCAGATGCAGTGTCCGCTCTGCATTCGGGAGCGCCTCTGAATAGAAAGCTTTAAGGGGCGCTATAACAAGTGCACATACAAACAAACAAACTAAAATTATTTGCAAGACCAGAATCAACATTGAACACAACGAAATCATTTCCGACAATTAAGGCTTTAATCTGTAAACACTATTTACAAGAAGGGAGTTATAAACCAATATGCATTTGTCCGTAATTAATTCATGAAAATTATGTTAGGCAGTTCAACAAAAAGTGGACAGGGTCTGAATAACATCATAAATGATTGTGTTAATTAAAATTAATGGTAATTATTTTCTTCATTGTCAGAAAGGTGCATAGTGTTGACTTAACAAATATAAAGTCTAAGCAGGTCTTTTTGACCTTTGTCAGCTCACTCATTGACCTGCACTAATGTTAAGTTGATGGCAATGCTTGTTGAATTATGTTGTTGTAAATGTATGCTACTGTTATGCGAACGTTGACGTGACATGCATCAATAAACAATAAACAGACAAACAGAAAATGAACACTGACTAAATAACAGTTACTATCAAATAACAGTAGAAAAAAAACCAGATTGTAATAAAGTATTGTAAGTTATCAATAGCATATGTGTAACAAAAGTCTTATTCGATATAATTACATAAGAGTCACTGAGCAAATGTCCTGAATGAAGTTTATTGCTGCATAACATAATAGGGAAGCTGTTCTAAGTCATGATCTAACCAGCAACCAAGACCCACATGATCACAAGTTGTCTTGGAATGAAAATAAAAGCTGCTGCCTGCATAGCCTATTTTATCATTACTATTCAGACACAGCATCAGTTTTTGTTTTCCAACCTAAAGCATAAACATTAACTCCTCCTTTCAGCAAAGAAACATTCCCAGCAACAATCAACTGTTTATTCTTTTCATCATAATGGATACTCTTGGGTCGTTGTTTCTCATCGGATTTATGTTTTATTGTGCAACTTTGATTCCACGTGAGATCAGAATTCAGTAGAATCATTCTGCTATTCCAGTGGTCAGCTACGAGCACTCGATCATCTGAATCAAGTAATAGTTGATAAGGAACACCCAAGCACTGTTCCTTATTTAGTGGAGTAAAACTATGGAGCACATCCAGGTCATGTCTTGTTAATTCGCTTATACGAATTTCTGGTTTGCTTCCTTCATTTGTAAGATCATGGAGAATCACAAAGTTTCCTGTTGATGTCATTAATGCATGGCGAGGATTCTGTATGTCACTGGGCAATTCGATGGCATGAAGAGGTTCTACAGCTGAACTGTAGATCTCCAGGACAGGTCCTATGTACTCGTTTCCTACCACTACCAACCGACCATCATTACACATTGACATGGTAAATGGAAATCTTGCATTGCACCATTTGGTCACTTCGTAGGACCCGTCAGTTTTACTTATGATCTTCCAGATGCATTTACTTCCTTTGTCACTGATATAAATACATTTCTGCAGCTCACAGGATACGATGTCTACCGGCCACAAAATCTCGTTATGTTCAGTTGTCTTCTGTAGAGAAAATGGATTCTGATCCTGAAAGACTTGAATCACAGTTTGAGTTGAAAGGCAGATAACTAGAATTTTGCCAGGTAGCTTGGCCACCGCAACAATATGATCCCTCTCCCTGCCTTGAAGGTCCAGTTCTTGTATCAGCTTTATTGCCACTGATCGTGAAACTAAAATATAAATATTTACATAGTAACTCTTTCACGTCTCTTGTAGACCTATATAGTCCTATACCCATATGGCAATACAGCTATATAATGTGATTTTTTTCTATGCTAACAAATAAGCTTTCAGAACAAGTACCGTATTATTTACTTTGTATCTTGGTTAAAATTTAATGTAATTGCCAGTAACACTGTATTTTGGCTATTCTGCACCTCGACTTTGACATAAATTTAATTACAGTATTTCATCTATGGCATGTTCTGTTGGTTTAATTTATTTCAAAATTTGACTGCTAGAAATTGTAAGAGAAGATATAGCCCAGTGTTCGACTTGGAGATAGCATCAACAATAATTTTTCTAAAATCTAAAAATGCTGCTTTATGTAGTTTCATACTGGTTGCCATTTGGCAGCAATAGACAGTAAATGAATATAGATAAAGAAAATTTCTAGAAAAACAGCTGAAACTTTGTTGAATTTATATAATTTGAACCTTGATTGAATGGCCTATATTGATTTAGAAATTAGACCGTTTCACCGGTGTCACTGATATAAACACACTGCTGGAGACCAATTTCTACCATCCCTCACCCACCCCACCACACCCCGACCTCAACCGGTCCTACACCCGTGAAATTTGAGTTTTCGTAAAAATTTCCTCCCCACCCCACACCAACCCCACTCCGACCTCCACCGGTACGCCACCCATGAAATTTGGGTTTTCAGGAAAATTTCCTCCCCACCTCACTCCCACCCCACCCCACCCCATTCCGACCTCCACCAGTACACCATACGTGAAATTTGGGTTTTCGGGACAATTTCCTCCCCACCCCCATGGTTGGGATAAATTCGTGAACCCCTCCACTGGGTGTCCCATGCCGAGACGGACACAGTAGTGAAAGTTTAGAGTGAAAAGGTGAAAAACTGTCGAAACGCATCCCGAACAAACAGACAGACAGACAGACAGACAGACAGACAGACAGACAGACAGACAGACAGACACACAGAATCTTCTTTTTATTTGTAATTGTAATTGAATATTTATAAACCGAGGCTCACAAATTCAGTAGCGCTCCCGACCCCTATACCATGGGCGGAGACCTAGGGGGGGACAGGGGGACGATCCCCCCCAATGAAGGTGTTGGGGGACGGCCCATGCATTTGCCTCCCCCCAATCGTTGAGCGTCAAGACTAAAAAGAAAAGAAAAGAAAAAAAGGTCATCAACTTTTTTGGCGGCGAAAATAGAATTTTTTTTCCAGATTTCGCCGGTCGTCAGAAATTTTGGCCAGTAAAATCTATGGAAATTTTTCTGCGACACTCGTCCGTCAACAAAATCTCGCGTCTTTCCGCCCCCCCCCAAGTCTCCGCCCAGGTCTCCACCTATGCCTTATACATTGCATAATCATATATATATATATATATATATATATATATAGGGTTGTTGATTTAATCGCGTTAACGCGTGCGATTAACGCGTTAAAAAATGTTGCTATTAAAATTTTTAACGCATTCATCGTTCGCGTTGATTAGATCTGATTGAAATGGAATCAGAGGCAGAAAAACTCGTTTTAAACGGAAGGCTCATACCTAAAGCTGGTAGTGATACATTCTTTGGCAAATATTCAAAAAAAAGAATTTGAGTATTATCGTAGTAGGCTAATTCTTTGTTCAATTATTGCCTGCATGCATGCGAACCAAAACATGCGTTATACTCTAACGGTGAGCCGTCGACATCGGCCGCATCGCATCGTCCACTAAGGTTGTTTCCTCTTTCCTCACCCCGTCAGACTACGTTGGTTGAACTTCATGAGATGGCAAAACCAATGGATCCAGGTTTCAAATGATAAATGTTTACAGAAGGACAATTGAGACGAGGTTTGGCAAGACCGCAACCTCTGGTGAAAAAATAATGACGTTCAATAGTAGACCTATGCTACTATTGTTAATTAATAAGAGCATCCCTTGAACCGACCAATGTAAATAACTGGTCTGCATATAAACAATTGGCTGAATAAATAATTAATTTTGATAGTCAGAAAACGGTTGTAATTTTCACATTTAGGCCTAGAGTCTATATCATTTTAATTAAAGGTGGCTCAAATTAAAAAAAAACGGATTTTGAGCAGTTGACTGATTTGAACAGTGTTTCAATTTTGTCTGTCATACAAAACTGTTCAATAAACTAAATGCAGAAATTCAACAGGCCTAAGTCAAAGGTTATTAAATATGTTTGCAATAGAAAGAATGCATTCAGTCATTAAAATTTACGCTTCAAGGGTCCTTATAAAATAGTCAGATTAATATATTTGAAGGAAATGTATTGCGATTAATTTGCAGTTAATTGCGATTAAAAAAATTAATCGCGCGATTAATTTCGATTAAAATTTTTAATCGAACAACAGCCCTAATATATATATATATATATATATATATATATATATATATATATGTGTGTGTGTACATGTGCTTAAAAACTTACCAATTTCTTTCTTGAACTGATCCTTGTCGATGTTGCATCGGAATCCGGATGAACGCACGTTCGTTAGATATGATAGTACTCGTTTGAGCTTGCATGACTTGTAAAGTTTGTGGAGAATGGCAAGGCCTGCTTTTGACTTGCACCAAATCCAAATATCAGCATGTCTGCGCTGATGAAATGAGTCGAGGATTTCTATGTCTCTCCTCTTCAGGCCTCTGATAAAATGTTCAACTCCAATAGACCTATGTCTTGGTCTCGTGTTGTCCTTAAGTTTATTTAGCCCAATCACTAGACGTTCAGAGAACCTGATGTCATCAATGTGAAGGACTTCGACTTTAACTGCAACTACAAAAATATTTACAGAGTTATCAAACATGAAAAAAAATAATATGTATATAAGTTGGCATCAATGGATTTGCATGTCAATGGATCGTGCATGTCTGTACACCAAAACGCGGTACCAAAATGCGGCTAGCATGGTAAGAATTGCTGGTGGTGGTAGAGTTCAACCCCTTATCCTTTCTTACGGCAAAATTGCAATTATTATGTAACAATAATAATATCACTGTTTAAAGTAACATCTCACTGCTGTCAACGGCTACCCATAAACTGCTATAATCAGTCTCACAAGCAATCTTCAAACTAATTTGTTTGAATATTCTGACTTATAGTGAGTGATTTCCAGACGATTTTTCATAACTGTGTACAGTATGTTCACAGCATAAATAAACATATATTGGGAACTTAAATCAGTATCTGGAGTTCTACAAAGTTTAGCCTATGCACTACGCACAATCATAAAAATATGCCCCTATAGTTGGCAGATTATTGGCAACCTCCTTCGACCGTCAACCAGTTCAACACATTTTTCTAAACATTAAAGCTTTAGATCCTGTTCAGTTCAGCCAGCTGCTCGCTGACTCTGATCTCTTCTCTGCACCTGCTAGCAATGCGGATGAGTTTGCTGAACAGCTGAAGAAAACTGTAACTGAGACATTGGATAAAGTCGCTCCGATCAACAACTGTCTTCGACGACCTTCTAAACCAGTCACAAGATGGCTTTCTACCGAGGCAATAAAGGCAAAGAGAGAGCGTCGTCGGTTGGAGCGGAAATGGAAACAACTTGGGCTCGAAGAGGACAGACAACGCTATCGTCGCCACTGCCGTGCAACCAATAAGCTAATCAACGATTCACGATCTTCTTACTTCCACAGCCTACTCGAAAATGCTGAAAATCCGATGGACCGTTGGCGCATCTCCCAACGACTTCTGCACTCAAAGGAGACTTCCAGCTGCCAACGCTCAGACTCTGAGAATCAGTCTTTATGCTCTAGATTTGCTACATATTTTGTTAACAAGATTGATGACCTTAAATTACTAGATGCGCTGCCAATTTAGTATGGAATGATCTACTGCTTGATTCTGACTTCTCTGAATCTACCTTCAATGACCTTCCTCCTGTTACCTACTTGGAAGTATATAATCTTCTCAGAAGCTTGGTACCTAAATCATCCCCTATGGACTTTATTCCTACACCTCATATTGTTTCTTGTTCTGATGTTTTCTCCCACCTTATTGCACATCTGGCCAACTTGTCTTTTGCTGAAGGATGTTTCCCGTCATGCTTTAAGTCTGCTTTAGTTACACCTTTGCTTAAAAAACCTGACCTAGATTCCAATAATCTGTCTAACTTCAGACCTATCTCGAACCTAAATAACATTTCCAAGATCCTTGAACGCCTCTTTCTTACTCGCATCAAGAAACATATTACTTCCTCTCCCAACTTCAGTCCTTTTCAGTCAGCTTATCGTGAAGGCTATTCCACTGAGACTGCCCTTACATCCACGCTGGACAACATCTTTTCGTCTATTGACAATGGAAAAGCCAGTCTTTCTGTATGTCTTGACCTTAGCGCAGCTTTCGATACAGTAGACCATCAATTACTTCTTTCTAAACTCACGAAAAGCTTCGGTGTCTCTGGTACTGCTTTAAACTGGTTAGCGTCTTATCTGGGTGACAGGAATCAGCAGGTGGGCATCGGTACCGCTAGGTCTGAAACCACTGTTTGCACTGCTGGAGTTCCACAGGGGTCTGTCCTTGGTCCTCTATTATTCACAGTCTTTACCTCCCCAATTAATCGCATAGCTAGTCATTTTGGTGTACAATTACAACAGTACGCGGACGACACTCAACTCCATATTGCTCTTTCACACACTGATCAGTCCGGTAAACTTAAACTTGAGGAGTGCCTTTCGTCTTTATATGCTTGGTTCTGTTTTAACGGTTTGGCTATAAACCCAAACAAGTCTGAGGCAATTTTGTTCGGGTCACGACAACGCCTGCGTTCTTTTCCTTCACTTTCCAGCATCGACCTCGCAGGCTCCGCAGTACCATTATCAAATTCTGTTAAAACTCTTGGGGTTACCCTGGATAGTATGCTTACTTTTCGGATGCATGTAAATAACCTTTGTAGATCTTGCTTTTATCACATCAGGGCAATACGCCACATTAGGTCGGCTCTGACTAATGATATGTCGAAGACTTTAGCTTGCTCCCTTGTCTCCTCTCGCCTTGATTATGCTAATGCAATTTTTGTTGGTATTTCAGAATATGAGCTACATAGGCTGCAACGCATCCAAAATTCCTTAGCTCGGGTTGTGCTGCGTGTCCCACTACGATCAAGTTCTTCAGTTTTACTTCATCAGCTGCATTGGCTTCCTGTCGAGTTCAGGATTAAATTTAAATTGGCTTGTTTAACCTACAAATCCCTCTCTACCGGAACACCTCCCTACCTTCAGTCACTGCTTACTCCTTACATTCCTCTTCGTAGCCTGCGATCATCAAGCATGGGTCTTTTAGTTGAGCCTCGATGCAGAACTGTTATGGGCTCGCGTGCATTCCATGGATCTGCTCCCAAAGAATGGAATCTACTTCCACTCTCTCTTCGTTGCTCAAATTCACTCCCTACCTTCAAAAAACGGCTCAAAACTCACTATTTCTCTTTGGCTTTCAAGCACATGGACCTTTAACTGCATCTTCCTCTGGCGGCTAACTATCCGCGCCTCAGATTCACACTTAGGTGTGACCTTGCGCGCGTAATAAGTTTATGTAATAATAATAATAATAACGTTGTAGAAATGAAATGTTCATGAGAGAGACATGTTCCAAATTATGACGATTATGATGATGACCACACTGATAAATAAGAATTACTGATCACAGAGAAGCAGGATGACTTCAAACCTCCGCCGTTTTCTGCCAGTCTTGCACTACTCATCAGCTTTGCTTGACGAAGGCAGTTGATCATAGACGAATATCTTGTTTCATCAAAAAATCTGATGTCATGTAAAAACTCAACTTGACTATTCTTCTTTTGAGGTCTGGATATCATGACTTCATAGCGCAATGCATGCCATAATTTCTTGAATCGAACTAAGAGTGTTTCTTCAGAATTCATGTTTGAAGGTTTGGAATTTGTATTTTTAAGCTTGTGGGAATTCCGTAATCTGCGTTGCCTTGCTTGGACATCGGACGGATATTCAATCGACTTCAGACAATTTATATCCACCGATCCAACAACTTGCTGCAAGTACGATCGGCTGCTTCTGCAGATGGTGTTTCCAGCCCCAATGTTTCTATAAAACACTGAAACATCGAACAGAGAAATATATCAGTTGAGCTAAGAATAATCAGTTGATCGATAATAACTCACAAAATAACGCATTGTGATACACTCACTTGGAAATAATAAGGCAGCTATGCTGATGCTTGTGATACCAGCATATAAACAATCTAATTTGGTAGCTTCATTTCAAGCAAAGGTTATTCATGCTGACATTCCTCATTACCAATAAAATTTAAACTAGAACATGGGCGAAGACTTAGGGGAGGGGTCGGCCCCCAAATGTTTGTGGTGGGGGAACTCCATGGTCATGTCCCCCAATATTTAAGAAAAATTAAAAAAATTTAGAAACAGCATCCCAAATTTGTATATTGCTTAGGACATTTTTGGTTAATTCTGGTAATACGATTAGAAGCAAAGACTAAAATAGATGCCAAATGAATAAAAAAAAGTCATCAGCTATTTTGAGAGGGAAAAATAAAAAATAAAAATTTTGGTCGAAGACAATGGAAACTATGTCGTCGGCGACTCAGGCGCCGGCCCAAAATATCGCATCTTGGCGATCGTCCTTCGGCCGCTCATTCATCCCGCCAATTTTTAGACCAAGTGTCCGCCTATGAATTGGAAACAAAGAAACTAGTTGGGTTCAAGTCCTATTCTATCTGAGCATGAAATATGTATTCTTATGATTGAATTTTAATCCATTTATATCATTTATATGCATAATATTGATGGTTTCTGCAACAATTCCACTGTAGCGTATTAAATCGCTATTATCTATCAAACTAACTTGTCTAGTATTAAGTGTTAATTATAAGTAGAAGTTAAGATAAACAATGTAGTGGCGTTGATTTTGTTAGTTAATTAATTGGCGTTGTTAGAAGAATTAATATTTAGTAATACGATCAGCAAACGAAAACACAGACGCGCTAAAAAAAATGCAGCGAGGCTGATTGACGTTGGTCGCTAATAGCAACTATATCAACAGACGTAACGCAATGACGCGTAAGCCAATTAAAACGCAGTCTAACGGATTTAACGCACGTCATCGACAGAAACGGAAGAAAGTTGGATTTCTGCAATTTGAGGTTAATGGAGAAGGGTCATTTGTTGTGTCAAATGAACTCTTAAGTTAAAATTAACCGCAGAATGAACAGTTTGGTACAGCTTCGACGTTGGGAAGAAGTGTAGCCAATAGACGTTGAGTTTCGAGACAGTTTTGTGTTCGAGGCAAAGGCTGGAGCTCGTATAAACTATCGTCATTCGTGGGTGGAGAGTTTGAACGTTGATTTCGAATTTTGCGAACGTTGGAGAGTCGCTGGAGTTAATCACACGGTTGATTAAGACGTTGATAATCACACGGTTGATTCGCATGGTTGGTGTGTTCGCTGGCATTGTGACACATCTCATTCATTCAAGTAAGAAGACGGGTATTGGTGAATACAATATATATATCTTGGAATTCCGTGGTTCGGACTGGACTGCGAATTCTCTTTGGTGTATATGATTCCACATCTTCTTCGGAGGACACTTGGTTGTCAGAATAAGAGGATCAAACTACGACAGTTTACAGAATTGGCGGATGATGAACTGGAGAAGAATTCTACCCTCAAGTGAAGCTAAGAATTAAATAAATCTAGTAGATAATCAACGCCAATAAGTAATTAGGAACAATGCTTAATTGTATTGTTTCTATGACAGTTTTCAATTATATTATACATTTAAAAGAATTGGTTTCTCTTTGAACTGGCTATTTAAATGCAGTACACGTTCAATACCTGCTAAAATAAGCTTATAACAAATTTAAGGTTACAGATGGGAGGCTTGCGTCGGGATAAAATTGACAATATTATTGTTGATTAAATTGAACTTTACTGACATTTATATTGAAGAGACAAAACAAGATAAAATGGAAATCTATTTGGAAATTGTTAGGCCAAGCGCAACGTCAGCGCCGCGCATGTATAGATTAAAGCATTAGAGTCGGTGCGATAATCTTATTGTGTAACATATACCAGAGATTGTATCACGTTAAGAGGGCGCACTAGTGTGACGCTTAATAGTTTTAATAATTATTATAAGCGAGTGTGAAATTGTATAGCGCATAGTTGAGCGTTAAATTTATTACTACTTGACAAAAGTGAGTAAGTAAGATGGCTGTCACAGAGTGGCAACAATGGATTGATATGGGACGTGCACAGTCAATGGAAGGGGAAGAATTAAAGGCGTTCGTCAGAGACAGACAGAACGAACTGCGACTACAGAGAGCGGAGGAACGAGAGGTGGCAAAAGCAGCGAGAGAGAGAGTGAGTTGGAACTAGCGCGAGAGACGACTAGATTAGCCGAAGAAAAGGCAGTTAGAGAAAAGGAGATAGAAATGGCGAGGATGGCTGACGCGAGACTAATACGCGAAGCAGAAATGAATGAAGCTAGGATTACACGGGAAGCCGACGAAGTGAGAAAGGCGAGAGACAGAGATTTAGAGATTAAGAGGCTTGAGATTCAAGTAAGATTGAGAGAAATAGAATCGAGAGATGGACAGAACAGGGATGATGGAAATGCATATATGGCGATGGGAGACAACCATCAAGGGAACCAGAGTCATAGGGGAATGAAGAATATTAAGTTCCCAATATTTAACGAAGCAAAGGACTGTCTCGATGCGTACCTACTCAGATTCGAGAGGACATGTACGACATATGAGATATCAAGAGATGTATGGTCGCTGATGCTAGCACGACATCTAGAGTCGAAGGCATTAGAAGTGTACCAGCGCTTATCGGCTGAAGAAGCACAGGACTATGATTGTTTGAAGAGACATCTCCTGAAAAGATTCCAGTTGACAGAAGGAGGATATCGTAGTCGGTTTAAAACCAGCAAGATGGAACCTGGAGAGACTCCTTCAAATTTTATTTACAGACTGCAACGATATTTGCAGCAATGGTTGCTACAGGCAGGATTTGAACAGACTTACGAGGGAATTGAGGATCTACTGTTGAAGGACCAATTTTTTCCTCACTTGTAGCAATGAGTTGAGGATGTTCATTAAAGAGAAAGGCAAAATGAGCTTAAAGGACACATTGACATGTGCGGAGTCCTACATTGAAGCTCACGGGTACAAGTATGCCGAGAATTCTGTGAAACCTCAAGTGAGATTCAATAATGACAGAGGGAAAGGAAGGTCGTTTGAAGAGAAATCAAAAGAGAGATTCCAAGGAAATGTGAATAGGGGAAGAGTTGAAACGAGACAAAACAAAGAGACAAATCATGGTGGAAACATGAACAGAGGATTTAGTCGAGATAGAGAGCAGGCAGCGGAACATAAGATAACTTGTTTTGCGTGCGGAAAAGTAGGTCATAAAGCCTACGATTGTGTGAATAAAACTAAAGGGTTTGTTAAACACACGGCTGCAGCAGTACAGATTTATGAGAATAGGGCGTACAAGGCCGTACAGACGAGTGGAGATACGAAATCGAATGAAGTTGACAGAACCGTGAAAAGCCAGAATAGGAAAGGTAAAGAAGAAGTACCGACACATATGGCGGCAAGTACGGTAGTTACAGAGAGAAAGGACGGTTGCATCGACATTGAAAGTAAAGACGAATGTCAAGCGAAAGTCAATGGAGTCGACGCAAATTGTCTTTACGATTCTGGAGCGAGCACATGTATCGTGAGGAGATCGCTGATCAAGGAAAGTGATTTGACTGGGAAGGAGACTCACTGCATCCTAGTTGATGGGAGTTTAAGGTGTTTTCCTACAGCCCATGTAAACACTGAGAGCGAGTATTTTACTGGTGAAGTTGAGGCAATGGTTATGGACGAACCAGTAAAGCCGATAATTATTGGACGCGTGAGAGGGTTAAACTATACAGTAACAAACGAGAATACGGATGAAAATACGATTAATTGTGATAAAAGAGAGAAAGTGGATGAGACGATTGTGAGTGAGAAACAAGAAAAAGTTGAGTATAAAGGAATACTCAAGAGAATTGTGAATGTTAATTCACGTAGGCAAGATGCCAAGAAGACAGTGAGATTCGAGAGTGATGAAATGAATAAGGAGCACGATGATGTAATAGAGAAAGTTGTGGGTGATGACGTCATGAACAGTGACGCGCATCAGACAACAGCAGCAATAGAAACAAGAGCTGAGTCGAAGAAAGTGGTGAAATATAAACCGCTCAAGGTTACCGAAATGCCCGATCTAAATAAAACTACAAAGGAAATCAGAGAATTACAGAGAGCAGATGAGACATTGAAGAATTACTGGGATAAAGCATCTGAATGGAACGGTGATGAGAAGAGTACAGAAAAAGTACTATACATAAAGAAAGATGGATTGTTGTACCGGAGATGGAAGGAAGTATTAAAAGATGAAGCAAAGTGGCAGTTGATGGTTCCGAAGCAGTTGAGAAACAAAGTTCTAGCGGTAGCACACAACTCGCTACTGTCAGCTCATCTGGGAATGAAGAAGACTCACGATAAAATTGTGAATGAATTTTATTGGCCAGGAATAAACCAAGAAGTTCGGCGATATATATTAAGTTGTGATGTATGCCAGAAAGCGGTAGATAAGAAAGTGAATTACAAGGCACCGATGGGACATCTGCCAGTGCTAGATGTGCCATTCAAGCATGTCTGCGTAGACATCATAGGAGCCATAGAGCCAATGTCTATGAGCGGATATCGTTATGCATTAACGATTATCGACTTAAGCACCAGATATCCTGAAGCGATACCGTTGAAAGGTATTAGTACCGAGGAAGTGGCGGAAGCCTTATTTAACTTTTACTGTCGGATGGGCGTACCACAAAGAATTCATACAGACAGAGGAAGCCAGTTTACGTCAGAGCTAATGGCCGAAGTAAACAAAATGTTGTTAATCAAACACACGATGACGAGTCCATACCATGCGATGGGAAATGGTTGTGTAGAACGACTTAATGGAACGATTAAGACTACACTGAGAAAATTGATAGGAGAGCAAGTAAAAGAGTGGGACAGGTACTTGGCACCACTACTTTTTGCATTAAGAGATACTGTACACGAGAGCCACGGATACACGCCTTTTGAATAAATTTTCGGAAGATCCTGTAGAGGTCCGGTACAGATATTGAAGGAACTGTGGACAAATGAAAAAGTGGAAGACGAAGTGAAGGATGTGTATACGTACATGACAGATCCACGAGAACGTATAGAGGAAACGTGTAACATGGCGCAGAAAGCAATTCACAAAGCTAATGCGAAGAACAAGAAGTATTACGATAGAAAGGCACGATATAGAAAACTTGAGATAGGTGATAAAGTCCTATTGTTACTGCCGAGTTGTAATAATAAGATGCTTGTAAAATGGCAAGGACCATTTGTTGTCAGAGAGAAAATCGGAGATTACGATTATAAAGTTGAGGTTGATGGTGGTAAACTGAAAACTTACCACATTAACATACTAAAGAAATATTACGAGAGGAGTGAAGAAGAATTGTCAGGTCCTGAGACAATGGCATACGTGTCGGCTATTGTACATGATGGTAGAGAAGGTGAAGATGAAGAGGAGAAGATATTAAACCTGCATGTCAGTAAGCAAACTGAGACATACAAGGATGTTGATATTAATCCACAATTGGAAGATGAACAAAGAGGTGAATTAGAGAAATTACTGAGGGAATATCAAGACATATTTACAGATAAGCCAGGGAGAACTGACATGGTGAAACACGAGATTCATCTTACGAGTGATGAACCTGTTAGGATGAAAGCATATCCAACACCGTATCATCTACAATCTGAAATTGATAAGGAAATTGAGATAATGTTAGAGAATGAGATAATAGAAAGATCAGAAACAGCTTACGCAGCACCGCTTGTTGTTGTTAAGAAGGCTGATGGAAGCAATAGACTTTGTTGCAACTATAAACAATTGAATAAAGTGACAGTTTTTGATCCAGAGCCGATGATGTCAAACGAGGATATCTTTAATAAACTGAGTGGCAGCAAAATATATAGCAAATTCGACTTTTGCAAAGGTTATTGGCAAATTCCAATGAGCGAAGAGTCAAAAGACTATACAACCTTCATTTGTGCTAGTGGGTTGTATAAGTTTTACGTTTTACCTTTTGGATTGGTAAACAGTGCTTCAAGCTACAACAGACTTATAAGGAAGATTTTGCATGGAACAGAGATTCTGGAGAGTTATGTTGACGACATAATTATTAGCTCATACAGAAGGATGGACTAAACATTTAAAGATACTACGAGAATTTTTCCAAAGAGTGAGAGATGCTCACCTGACTTTGAAACCAAAGAAATGTTCGTTAGACTATGGTCGCATAGATTTCTTGGGTCATACGTTAAACAATGACGACATTAGTCCTAAAGGGGAATCAATAGATAAAATTGTGGAGATGCCACAACCGAAAACGAAGAAACAAATAAGAAGCTTTTTGGGAGCAATAAATTATTACAGAAAATTTATTCCTCATTGTGCTGAGCTGATGCACGGCACCATTAAGTGACTTGACTAAGAAGTCAGCAGCTAATAATGTTGATTGGAACGAGGAGTTAGATGAGAGTTTTAGTAAGCTGAAAGCAGCACTGGCTAAAACACCGATTCTGAAGTTACCAAACTTGGAAAAGGAGTTCGTGATTCAAACTGATGCTTCGGGAAGAGGAATAGGTCTTCCATCATCAACACTTCAACCCGTCTTCAGTTCTACATACGGCCGCGCGCCTGATAAAAGGTCTTGGTCCCAGAGACCACATCACTTCAGCTCTGAAACAACTACACTGGCTTCCCATCCGTGCTCGCATTGCTTTCAAAATTTCCCTCCTGATGTTTCATATCCACTACGGAACTTCTCCATCCTACATGACATCCATGGTCACGTCATGTTCCGCCTCCAAGTCCAGAGGACTTCGATCGTCGTCGCGAAGTGACTTTGCTACACTTCGCACAAACCGGAAGTTTGGAAGTCGCGCTTTCGCTGTATCAGGACCCAAAGAATGGAACAGTCTTCCAACCTTCATTCGCCAGTGCTCATCTGTTGTAGAGTTTAAATCAAAGTTAAGAACTCATTTATTTTCATTGCATTATAACTAGATCTGTAGTGAAGCGCGCTCTTGTGCAAGACTTGTTTTGTTAAAGCGCGGTATAAATGACTAATTGTATTGTATTGTATTGTAGCAAACGAAAACACAGACGCGCTAAAAAAAATGCAGCGAGGCTGATGGACGTTGGTCGCTAATAGCAACTATATCAACAGACGTAACGCAATGACGTGTAAGCCAATTAAAACGCAGTCTAACGGATTTAACGCACGTCATCGACAGAAACGGAAGAAAGTTGGATTTCTGCAATTTGAGGTTAATGGAGAAGGGTCATTTGTTGTGTCAAATGAACTCTTAAGTTAAAATTAACCGCAGAATGAACAGTTTGGTACAGCTTCGACGTTGGGAAGAAGTGTAGCCAATAGACGTTGAGTTTCGAGACAGTTTTGTGTTCGAGGCAAAGGCTGGAGCTCGTATAAACTATCGTCATTCGTGGGTGGAGAGTTTGAACGTTGATTTCGAATTTTGCGAACGTTGGAGAGTCGCTGGAGTTAATCACACGGTTGATTAAGACGTTGATAATCACACGGTTGATTCGCATGGTTGGTGTGTTCGCTGGCATTGTGACACATCTCATTCATTCAAGTAAGAAGACGGGTATTGGTGAATACAATATATATATCTTGGAATTCCGTGGTTCGGACTGGACTGCGAATTCTCTTTGGTGTATATAATTCCACATCTTCTTCGGAGGACACTTGGTTGTCAGAATAAGAGGATCAAACTACGACAGTTTACAGAATTGGCGGATGATGAACTGGAGAAGAATTCTACCCTCAAGTGAAGCTAAGAATTAAATAAATCTAGTAGATAATCAACGCCAATAAGTAATTAGGAACACTGCTTAATTGTATTGTTTCTTTGACAGTTTTCAATTATATTATACATTTAAAAGAATTGGTTTCTCTTTGAACTGGCTATTTAAGCAGTACACGTTCAATACCTGCTAAAATAAGCTTATAACAAATTTAAGGTTACATCCACAAGGCCTAAACCATAACCCAGTGAATGTAAATTTGTAAGCATTGTAGAAAATTGAAGCAAGACTAATGAAAGGAAAATGAGCATATACGTAGTTTAAGTACAATTCATGGAAAGAATAATTGCCTTCAAGGTGGCGCCAAATGGTTCTCTTGAATCTTCGTTTCTTAGTCATTTGAAACCAGCAGAAATCGACAGATGCCACTTTTCTGATGATCGCTTTATCTCTTGACTGAGTTGAACCATGTGTGCCCATTGAACAGAACAAGTAGGACTTTCGAAGAATCATGTCCAGCATTTCAAGTGGAAGGTTATTTATCTACCAGATTCAACGGATTCACAGAACAATTTATTAAAAACATTTCGTTTGACCTATCTGAGGCTAAACATTAAAGAAAATGAAATAATCAGGTATACACAAATGTGCATTTTCAATAAAAACCTAAGAAAAACGAATGAATAACATCTATAATACTAAAATGCTCATTCAGTGCACAGAACAAGCAGGATTTCTGAAGATTCAAGTCTGGCAGCTCAATTGGAAGGTCATTTACCTACCAGATTCAACAAGCTTATAGTACAATTTATAATTTATTAACTAATGTCGCTGAACCTGTCTGAGAGTGAACATTAAAGAAAATGAAATAAGTAAGCCTACACAAAGGAAAACTTAAAAGCAAAATATGCATTCAATGAAAACTTATGAAAAACGAAAAATACCATCCATATAGAATAAATTAGAATGTCCACAGAAATGATAATTGTGCTTACATCTCTTTCAGACTTCAAATGCTGTGGCTCAAATGCATTCTGCATAAGTGATACTAAAAAGATAAAAATAAATATCTTTTTAAAACAAGAGCACTGTAACAAAGAGCTTGTAAGTATTTTCAGACTACTTACATATAATTATAGGACTAATATTTTATGAGATTGCTCATCAAATATTAATGATAATAATATATGATGCAGAGTCATGGGCGCCGACTCTGCGAGGCCCGTGAGTGCTCAGCACCACCAGAAATTGGCCACGCGATGCCCGCCTATGCATGGGCACCACCAGAAATCAGCCAACAAGATGTTTTTATGATATTGTTTCTCTGGTTAGCATTGCTTATCTATAAAAATCATTGCGACTTTTACATATTTTCTTTTATCTCAGTTAGACTACCTTAGGCCTACTATTACTCCAGTTTAACCCCCGTCTGGTAGTCAGAACTCGGATCCATACAAATACGACGGAAACCTCGAAACCCAGCTCATTCGATCCGCTTTAGCATTTTTTTCCCCGGACGATTCGGACGAAGGCGACGATTTTAGTGACTGTTTCTTTTTATTGTACATGCTAGGCTATAATTACAATCATCCTCACTGCGCGAGAATCACCTACCAGCCTCACAAGAGCTGGATATTGCTTTGTCTGCGTTAATTACCAAATCAGCATTGACTAAATTGTCTGTGAAAACTATTTGAAAACCATCTTCCACAATGTTAATATTGGTTCACTAAATGGTGGCTAATATAGACGGAATTATTTTGATTTCATGTGCAAAATTTGAGTCTGTTGAGTGTTGACCTAATTAGGAGAGAGTGCTCCATGATGCCCATGCTAACCCGTCGGAGGTGAGGTATGACACACCCCAGAGGTATTCTACTCTAAACTTTTAGCGGTAAACGTTGAGCTAGCTCAAATTATTTTTGTCTACCTAAGTTGTGAATATGAAAAACGGACACTTTACCACAATTTCAGGAATTTTGAAAGAAGTTTTTTTTAAATTTTGTCGCATATTTAATGGAAATTGTATTTTTTCGTGTGCAAACTATTATACATGTTGATTTAATGGGCAATTCGTTTAGCAAGCGAGTGTGCCTTGAACACGCCAATACTGTGTTGATAGCCTACATGGCATTGAGAAGGCTGACGACAATCATGACTAAAACGTTTTATGTTGTATAAAAATAAATATGGTTATTCGTGCATTTGTTAATGTTGCGCATGAGGACTCACATGCATGGGCTAAGTACACGTTGGATGGGTTCACCTTCTGGCCATCTAATAAGGATTGATAACAGATTTTTTTCGTGATAATCGCCTGTTTAGTTGGTAATTGATCATGGAAGAATAGTTTAACTCAAATTAATATTTTCCATTTGATATCGCGACTTGAAAATAAAAATATGTGTTGGGCTATGTCATACCCCACCTCACCTTTGGCGTTACAATTCGTCACCAAAAGCTCTATGGTCGTCGGCCATTTTGGCCGCACGATTTAAGTCTCTTGTCACTACGATGGATTATTGTGTCTGTGGAAATTGTCACTCGAACATTGCCCGACATTTGGATTTCTACTGACGTCGGGAGTGCGCCTATGACTTCTCAAACTCCGATTTGTGAACGTCTGCACGGCAACTCACGTCGTAAGTTGTTGGCGAGGACCATCACCACTTACGTCCGCCATTGGACGGGTTCACTCTTGCAACCTGCAAGGGGTGCGAGGTTGTTTACAACACCATCAACTGGGCCATCTTGCGAATGAGTGCCTGCATAATACACGAACAGGACTTGTGAAGGCTGGACGCAGCATCATGTCATCCACTGGGGACCGTGCCGAAGTGGTGCTTCGCGAGTCGTATAGCACCGCCAGTCGCAGTCCTCTGTTCCCGATGCCTCTCGACGGGTGAGGGACTCCAAATGCCGCTCTACCATCTGCATTGAACGAGAAACTGTCGGCTGAACTGTTCGCGTCCGAGTTTGTCGCCGGTGGACCGTTCCTCCTCGAGTGGTGTTTACCCACAGATGACTGTCTGTTGTAGTGACAGTAACAGGGTGGGCGCCGCTGTTGGCTGCCAGATTTTTTTTTCCATTTAGTGTTAGCTACCGAACCCGCTGTACAGCCGACCTGCGTGTCGTGCAAAGCGGGCCGTATTTCGCATAACCTGTATCTGTAATCTTTCTGCGATTTGTCAGATCGAATTTTTATTAAACGAATATACACACCTCACCTCCGAAGGGCTAACGAAGATTGTGCTTTTCCTCTGTGTGGATTCCAAGAGAAGTACATGTTGACCCAAAGAGTGATCAATTTTTTTTAAGCAATTGGGAAGAACATTTATTGAAGTCTTAAATCATACCTTTAAACAATGAAATAATGGGAAATTTTGATCAGATATTAGCTTAAAATGTCACTATTTCATGTTGTGTTGAAATTTTTTTAGACAACGGCAGAGATGCTTTTCAAGTCTTAACCCACAACAATTTTGTAAAAATTGACAGCCTAAGATGCTACCATCGCAGTGTGGCAAGAAAAAATTTCGAAAATGGTTAGGAGCACATCCCCTCCTCAAGCCCCTTCGAATCGGCCTTCCCTGCTCGGCGATCGTCCTTTAACCGCGAGTTCGTCCCCTAAAACCATGAACAAGTTTCCGCCTATGAACAGAGGTAATTTCAATAACTCTCCTATCAAAAAAGGCTCAAAAAATTTTCCCACGCTCACACGCGGATTTCTTTCACAGTCACTTGGGCGCTCACACTCTTCGGGTCAACTCGGCGCCTATGTGCAGAGTCCAATGTAGAGCTCGTTGAACTGTAACGCAGACTACTAATGTGGTGTCAACCTTATTCATGTATAATAGGTAGCACATTTAGGTTGTCATGTTCATATATTGTATGCTTTAGCACTTGTTATAGCGCCCCTTCAAGGTTTCTACTCAGAGGTGCTCTCAATTACAGCTAGGGATACAGCTGAATAGGAGTCCACTCTGAAGTGCATGAACAATTGCGAATGAAGGACTTGCTCAGAGTCCCTATGCGGCGGCTTGAGGTGGATTCGAACCTGCAACCTTCCGTAAGTATCAAGTGAACACGCTATTTTGAAATGACGAGATGCTAAAAACTCGGCTCCAAGGCACTGGACATATCCCTATACCACCATGCCCATATTATGTTATTATTGGTTATTGCTCTTTTCTGAACTCACAACTTTTGCGAGGTAACAGCGATAATTTTTGCAATAGTCTTACAGTAAATCTACAACTGTTCATGTCATCTAATTGAATAATAGTGACATATAAGTATTAAATATTAGAATTAAAGGAGTTTTAATTCTTTTTCATGGGTACACGCATTAAAATACCACAAGAATTCAAATGTGTTTAACCATTAAGAACAAACCTTGTTGCTTTAGCAGACGTATGTTTTCATTCAGCAAATTGTTTTCAGCTTTAGAAATCCTGAGATTGCTCTCACTTGCTTCTAGTTGCTCACACAGATCTGTTCTACTTCTTTTTACCTTAATCATTAGCTCTTCTTGTGCTGCACTTCTCTTTTTTGCATGAACTATTTCCCCCTTTAATTTCGTCCGTTTGCTTTCAACAACTTGGAGTTGTTTTTCAAGCAGTTTTATCCGACAAGACATTTCTTCATTTGAGATCTTCAGATCATCTCTTTCTGTTAGTGCAACTTTAAGTTGAATCTGAAGTGCGTCCTTCTGCTGAACCACTTCAGCTTTCTCTTTTTGGGCAACATAATATTTTCCCTTAAAATCTTGTAACCGCTTAATCCATTCTCCTGCTTGTTCCAAAATGATTTTTTGTTCTTCATACATACTTAAAAGCTCATCTCTTTCTGAAATTTCCAGTTTTCTTTCCAAACTTCTTTCATATTGTTTTTCCTCCTGTGTCCTTTGTTTATATGCATCACTCTCTAATTCTGCTTCTGCTTTTGGAAATTTTTCACTCTCAGTTTGAAGAACTTTTAGTTTATGTTCATTTGCTTCAATATCTTTAGTGATGCAAAATAGTTGGTGCTTTGTCTCTTTGCTTATTGGCTGTGGGTGTTCCATTGTTTTCCCAGTAGATAGATCAGCACGTGTAAGTTGTAGAAGTCTGTGTGCAGTCTTTCTTCTTCTTAACAGCTAACTGCTTTTTGCTACTTCCACTTGCTTTACACTTGTTTTCTATGTATTATGTCTCTCCGAAAGGAAATCCTGAAACCAGAAGAATTTAGAGTTAGGGCATTTTAAAAGTTGGCTGCCAAACACCTTCCACTGTTTACTAAATAGATTAGTACTGTATAATATATAATAAATTTCAGAAATCTGCGTTTATTAATTTTGCCATGTATATATTATATACATGGCAAAATTAATAAACGCAGATTTCTGAAATTTTCCGCAGTTCTTATTATGACAGCAATGGTAATTGTGTACATGTACCACAATCTCATTTTGGGTCAGTCCATGTGAAACCACCAAGGGCTTGTTGCTGACCTATCTCTGAATTGGCTGTAATTTTGATATTTTGAAGTTTGATATGTTTGTACATCATATGCAAATTTTTAGAAGCCTATCACGATGTTCCTGTATTTTATGGCTGACGGACATAGAGGGGGTGCAGAGCACTCGCGACATGTATGAATGTGGTGGCTAGTTCAGAGGTCATTATCTCAGGAACGGATGTACATAGGAATGCACAATTTTCGTATTTTATACAACTTTTGGTGGACTTTCTGAATCTGTAAACCATTCAAAACTGAAATAAGTAGTTTTTCATTAATATGAGTGCAAAACTGACGAAAAACTCAGTTGGGAGTTGAATTTGACAATATTCATGGCACTGTAGCAGTGAAGATCATTAAAGCAGTTGCAAATAGTTTACATTTCTATTATCTGCATATAGTTCACTCTTTATGTAACAAATCTTAGCCTCTCTACTTTGCGTCGTCATGGCGATACGAGTCTTCAAAGTTGGTCCGCCCAGTAAACTACCTCATGTTTGGCTGCAGATATTCGCATGTGGGATAACTGATAGAACAATGCTTTTGACTTAGTGTTGTAGAGCTTGAACAGACCTTTCCAATGATATGTAATATGCTTTACACATCAGAGTCCATCACATGACTGTAAGTGGTCGAAGTGACGCTATTTTGTGGCATTCGCGACCTTTTTGGACTTTGTTGACATGTTCAGAGGCTAGTATCTCATGAATGAATGCGCATAGGCTTGCAAAAATTGGTGATTCTCTACAACTTTTTGTGGACTTTCTGATCATATAAATCATTCTGAGATGAAACAAACAGTTTCCCACTCATATTGATGCAAAATTGGTGAAAAACTCAATATTGTCGATTGAAACTTGCAACTGAGTTTTTCACCAATTTCACATCAAAATGAGTGGGAAATTGTTCGTTTCAACTCAGAATGATTTATATGATCAGAAAGTCCACAAACAGTTGTAGAGAATCACCAATTTTTGCAAGCCTATGCGCATTCATTCATGAGATACTAGCCTCTGAACATGTCAACAAAGTCCAAAAAGGTCGCGAATGCCACAAAATAGCGTCACTTCGACCACTTACAGTCATGTGATGGACTCTGATGTGTAAAGCATATTACATATCATTGGAAAGGTCTGTTCAAGCTCTACAACACTAAGTCAAAAGCATTGTTCTATCAGTTATCCCACATGCGAATATCTGCAGCCAAACATGAGTTAGTTTACTGGGCGGACCAACTTTGAAGACTCGTATCGCCATGACGACGCAAAGTAGAGAGGCTAAGATTTGTTACATAAAGAGTGAACTATATGCAGATAATAGAAATGTAAACTATTTGCAACTGCTTTAATGATCTTCACTGCTACAGTGCCATGAATATTGTCAAATTCAACTCCCAACTGAGTTTTTCGTCAGTTTTGCACTCATATTAATGAAAAACTACTTATTTCAGTTTTGAATGGTTTACAGATTCAGAAAGTCCACCAAAAGTTGTATAAAATACGAAAATTGTGCATTCCTATGTACATCCGTTCCTGAGATAATGACCTCTGAACTAGCCACCACATTCATACATGTCGCGAGTGCTCTGCACCCCCTCTATGTCCGTCAGCCATAAAATACAGGAACATCGTGATAGGCTTCTAAAAATTTGCATATGATGTACAAACATATCAAACTTCAAAATATCAAAATTACAGCCAATTATTGAGATAGGTCAGCAACAAGGTATGTCTCATATTTGATGATTTCACATGGACTGACCCTTTTTTGAATGCTGTCTTACATATGGCATGCTGCCTTTGATAAAAAAATGGTAGCTGACTGATTTCTAACTGTGCTAACATTTCTAGGATTTAGTATTATTATGAAAGGGTATTAAGTATTTCAGAAGACATGTACTCTTAACAAATGTTTTTGTATTATTTTGAAAGGACATTAAGTATTTCAGAAGACATTGTGATGCATTAAATTAGTCATACATTGTGATGCTGGTCTTTGAGAGTCATATATAAAATGACTACCAGCATGATAGCTTATCAGGTTCTCATTCACGTAGCAGATCAGCAAGGCGAATAACTTAAGAATATCTTATTCAATTACTATATTATGCTTTAACATTATAATTAATAGCATCATTGCAACATAAAATAATTACTAGTGTGTGTTATTACAATCATATTAGTCAGACTCTGACTGCCTTCTGTTTGTTTTTTTGCATGTGCAGTTGTTATACCGCCCCTTCAAACTCTCTACTCAGAGGCGCTCCCGACTACAGAGCTGACACTGCATCGGAGTATCATGCCAAAGTGCTGAGCAATTGCGAGTGAAGAACTTGCCCAAGGTCCTTACGTGGTGACTTGAGGTGGATTCGAATCTGCAAACCCTTCGATTGCAAGGCGACGAACATACCTACTACACCACCGTGCCCCACGTGCCTGTTCAGAACCAAGTAGGCCTATGTAAAAAGGGTACTATAATTTTAATTCACCTGAATTAATTTCTAATTTCAGTGGCAATGTATGCGTCTCGTGTAGGCCTATAATAGTCTTCAAGTTGGATTGACACAAAATCATTTTATTGAAATGGAAGCTGGATCGTTGAAAATGTACTTGCCTAAATTGAAGCTGGATTGATGAAACGTAATTGCTATTTAAATGAAAGTTGGCTGGATACAAGCATCTAGATACTTAAATAGAAGCATTCTACTTAAATAGAAGCTGGACTGATTAAACGAATTTTTGACTAAATGGTAGATGAAAAATATTTCTTATCTAAATAGAAGTCGGGTATGTGCGTCACTGAAATAATTCCGAAATTAATTTAGGTGATTTATAATTATAGTACCGTAAAAAGTAACTGAGAAAACGGTAATCTATCGTTTCAGCGGAATAAGGGATACTAGATTTTGGACTGGCGCAGCATAATTATTTTCTATCAAACCGGCTTCTACTTTGGTATAAATCATTCTCATCAATCGAGCACCCATGATCCATCTAGGCAATAAATCATGTAATAAACCCAGCTTCTATTTCAGCAATAACTGTTTTCTTAATCAATCCAACTTCCACTTAAATAACAATTATTTTTCGTCAATCCAGCTCCAATTTCAGCATTTTCATAAATTTCACGGTAGAGTTCTATAATGACTCGGTAGACGTTCTATAATGACTCGGTAGACACCAAGAACTAACGTTGCAGCGTCGTTATCTTTAATAAATCCAACTTCTAGTTTGCCGAGAATCCTTTTAATCGATCCAGCTTCCCTTTAGGCAAGAATTTGTTCGATAAATCCCGCTTCTATTTCGTCAGCAAATATTTTTCATTGAAAACTATTGTTCATCAATCCAGCTTCAGAATGACTGCACTAACCCTAAAACTAACCCTAACCGACCCTCACGACGCCTAACCTGAGCCCTAACCGACCCTCACACGATAAATCCCGCTTCAATTTCGTCAGGAAATATTTTTCATCAAATTTATAAAAAAAGTTACTTGCTACCGAGTCATGGTAATTGGGTAGTTTAGCGTCCCAAATTATTCAGGTTATTGCTGAGACTTGGAATTTCTCGTTAATCCAGCTTCTATTTCATCAAAACTGGAACCTTCATCCAGCTTCCATTTCTTTATCGTTCTTTTCATAAATCCAGCTTCTATTTTTTAGATCTATAAAAACATTCATCCAGCTTCCACTTCTTTATCGTGCTATTCGTGAATCCAGCTTCTATTTCAGATCGATGAAAACTTGTATCCAGCTTCTATTTCAACTACTATTACAGAACCTTGATCCAGCTTCCATCTTTGAAGCGTTCTTTTCATCATTTTAGCCATAAGAAATCCTCATCCAGCTTCCGTTTCTACGCGATAGTTACCCCGTTTGGGACTTCCTTGAGGTTTTCAAGCACACATTTTATGATTTCCTCAATTAAATATGTGTTATTGTATATGTCTGTGATCTTCCACAATCACCCACGATTTTCCAGTCTCTTCTTTAGTTCTGCAGCGCAGCCTAGGCCTAACCTATTCACTGTACTGCGGTAGCTATGGCTAGGTTATAAGTGTCTAAAGTTCTTAAACTTGTTCACTTACAACTGTGGCGTTTCAGCCACAAGACAATGTTCGTTACGAGAAACACCGATCGGCTGCCTTGTTAAACTGAGCTGGAAACAAGGCCGGAGCAACGGTTACGCTCTTAAAGCAGCCAAACCGTGTATTTAGATTCACTGTAGGTAAGGCATAATTTTCCGTAATAAAAACGCGCCACGGAAATTATGCGCTATAAAGCGCGACCGTTAGTTTAATGCCTGTGGAACACAGCTGGAAGCAGGCGAGAGCGAAGATGAGGCATTTATAGCCGAATCGCTTATGGAACTCTCTCTTAGGTAGTTTAGGGCCCGTAGTTTTAATTCTATAATTAATTTTAGGCTGGCCTGATAGCTTTAATTTAGGGCGTAGGTTACGGAGAAATCGTTTGGGAAGCGATAGAAAGAAACCCGGTGACGATCGGACAAGAACTGGATTTTTGGCGAATTAATAACGGTTTTTCTATACGGAAGACCGATTGTTGATTTTATGCCAAACTATAGTGTGCAAACAGCGATATTCCGGTGGAATAAAGCCTGCCACACGGTGTTCTGCTATATACGTGGAGTAATGGCGATTACTCCATGGTCAATGAGCATCAACTCTGTTCTTCTCATTGATCTCCACGCAGCCCAGACACGTTGAATTGACATTGCTACGTTGGTTTGTTGGTGTCCAAACGATTCCTGGTGAATTTGAAGAGAAATATTGTGTTTTGAGCGAATCCGCACCCGCGGAGGTTATACGTTACCTGCGGTGACGATCGAGCGGCGGCCGACTGGGCATCGCCCCGCTACGACGCGCCAGGGAGAGTTGGTGGTGGCTCATCCCGTCTTACTTGTGACTGTCTCCTGGCATTTAGTGCCGTGTTGAAAATCAGACCCGCTGAGTGCTTGCAGCGTTAAAGAAAGCAGTTTTACCGCACCGTCTGATCGAGGCTCCGGCGCGTGTAGGCCTCGGCACCCTATCCGCCACGAGCCCGTCAGCTCATCATACATATTGAACTGATCCGAGGTGTCAAGCAGTTCTCATTGTCCCTGGTGTCTTTTGAAGCATTGACTTTGTGCACTAATCCTCGGTGAACCTGAAAAGACAAGTGGCTCTTTTACCCAGTGAGACAGATTGCCTTGTACGAGTGGCATAGCACTGAAATTGTTACTCTTGGCGGCCCGCGTCGGTTAATCTGCACGGCCGGCCAAGGCGAGCGCGCAACCGTAGATAAGCGGTAAGGCCTCGTCTGTTGAATTTGAGTCACCTGGACCTTCGCATTTATCAGACCGACGATTCCTCGTTAGTGTCGATTCTTTATACTGGTGAAGTGCGTAGAGGCGGCGCCGCGTCAGCGGGCGGTCCGCGCACGAGTTGTCCTTACCTGAGAGCAGTACGACTCTATACGGTCACGCGTGACTTGAACCTTTGCAGTATCCGAAGCGAAGTTCAGCATTGGCGTTTTCCTTGATGAACCATTGACAGATACACTTACTACATTTCGATCCAGCATCTGCTGCTGTGCGAAGGGCCCGGTCTCGTAGGACTCAGCCCCTACGGACCTCGGCCACGCCGGTGAGCGCCTCGCCGCGTGGGCGGTTAAAATATACGGGTTAGAGTGAAACCCGCCAAGCTACAGAGACGCTTCGGCTCTACGGTCCGGAGAAGAATACTGGTTACATTTCTGCCTACGATTGGAAGGCGCCGTTGGTGACTGCATTGAAGGCTTCCATACCGCCTGGTGCATCTCGTTCGGACACCGTCCGCCCCGGACGTGCCGTCATTCAGTGTCGCGGGCGCGACCCGGACAATCAACGCCTCGTGCGCTCAGTGTATATTTCGTCATTCCAGCTTGGCTGTGAACTTTGATTCGGATTCAGTGGTACCTTGAAAGCGATAAACCGTGATCGTTGGTTGTTGATTAGCCTAGGATCGCGCGGTGTATTGAGGGCTCAACGTCGCGCCTTCTATTCCCCGCGTGGCCGGCCGCCAACAACGAGTCTTTGGGTGCCGCGCATTCCGCCGAAGCAGGATGCGTGGAGCCCATTGCCAGTAAATACATCCAGTGAGTGACATACTGAAGAAGAGTGCAAAGAAATACAGTGATACCTATATCTTGCCGCCGGCGAGATCTAACGATAAGCTGCCCGTAAGCGCCGGGTAGACGCGACAGTAAGTAAGGGTGCAGCCCCCTTAATTCTGTCAAGCGTAGTGTACCGGAACGCAGTTCGGTCGGGGAAATCCTCGATCGACGCGTAATTACAGTTACTGGTTGAATTGAAGGGCGAAGTGTGCCTTTTCGGCTCTTCGGCGTGGGGTCGGTTCAGCTCCTGCAGAGACATCGACTCCAGGTCCTAGTGTCGTTGAGTGTCATACTCGGTTGAATTTCACGTTACGATCCTGAAAAGTGCATCAGATTGTGCGGCGCATACGATTTGCCCGTGAAAGTGTCAAGAAACCCAGGCTAGCTCGCCGCGGTCGGGAGTTAGAGTCATATTTGTGATTTCATCGGCGCCCGCCGAAGACCGAGCGTTCGCTGCGACGAAGCTCGCGCTCACCGGACAGACTTGTCATCCGTTGTCCGATTCGTTCAATCTTGGTGTCGGATTGTTCGTCTCATTGAGAGAGATATTTTACCTGTGAAGACCTAGTCAGTGACGGCTACGGTTCCGACGGTAGAAGTGCGCAAACTTGGTTTCCCGGTCTTACGCGTAATATCGCAGAGACCAGCATCGAAGACCAGCATCGCAAAGCCAGCGACGGCCGGCAATAGAAGTGTCAGCGTGAATAACTTTGTTTCCCGTGGCCCAATCGCTTTGAACTAAGCGACAAACTTGTTCACCCGAACGAGTAGAAGACTTTTCCTGTTGAGAGTTTGTCAGCATCTGTTACGGTTTCAACGGTATAGTCTAGCGGAAACGCCTCGCGCGTGAAGTGGACTTAGCCGATTTCTTGGTCTTTCGCCGGGTGCAGCGAAGACCGACAGCGAACGTCCCGGTCTCCGAGAAACTTTGCCATCTGTCGTCCGATTCGTCCAATCTTGGTGTCCGATTGTTCGTCTCGACGAGGAGAATACTTTACCTGTGAAGAGTTAGTCAGTGACGGTTACGGCTTCAACGGTAGAAGCGCGCAAACTTGTTTTCCCCCGGCCTTCGCCTAGCGAATACAGGCCAGCAACGCAAGACCGAGCGACCGCGACAGAGGTCGAAGTTTACCGGACAACTTTGTCAATCCTAGTCCGATCTACGTAAACTTGGTGTCAAACTGTTCGTCTTGGTAAGAGAAACGTTTTACCTGTTGAGAGTTAACGAGTGAGAGTGAGTGTCTAGACGGTATTAACTCGCGAAGAGTTTCTCCCGGTCGTTGGCCGAACGCACGTCTTTCCCTATACGTACGGCCCGCGGCGCCGCCCCAGCGAGCGACCGCCCCCGTACAGGTCTGTGTTGGAGACCCGCGACTCCATACGTTCGCGATTGTATGACAGTGTAAACTTGGCTCTTTCGAATATCTTTACTTTCACCTATTGGTCTTTGCGTCGACCGAGTAGCAGGGTCGTGAGTGTTCGCTTAGCCATACCGGCTCGTATTACGTGTGTTGGTTGAAGTCCACTTAAGGCCGAGAGCGTATCGGTCGCCAGCGTGTAACTGTGTTATTTGTGGTACGATCTTCACAAAGTTGGTGTCAGATTGAACGTCACGCCGAGTTCTATCTTGTATACGTGTCAGTGAGTTACCTGTGTCGTGAAAAGGGCTTCGAAAGGCACTTCATACGCCGTCGCCCGTGTATTTCCCCTGTGTACGTATCTTTGCCAGTTTTGATCCGATCTGGTCGATCTTGGCGCCGATCACTCAGCGCACCAAGACGACCGTGACTGAAACGCTGGTGAGAGAGTAACGGTGGTGATTTAAACGGTGAAGGCTCGACAAGCTTTACTTCACCGAAACTACGGTTTTCCCCGCCAGGTCGAGGAATTCGTAGTCGCAAAGTTAGGGTTAAACGTAGCTGCCCTAACTGCTCCCTGTAGTTTACGCAGCGTGTCCCGGTTCCATAAGTCATAAGTTAATTTAGTTAAGGAAGTGTGTACCCCTTAGCTAATTTTTAAGCTCCGCACACAAAAGTGGATGCTGGTCTGTTGACAGTGAACGCGAACCAAAGGCGTTTTGAAAGTCAGTGATCGTTGGCGCCCGTTCGGCGAAGAGCGAACAAGTTCTGCGGACGGTAGTGCGCCTTTCTTTCGGGATAGCGCGGAGTTGAGAGAGAAATAAGTACGCGAGCGCCTGGCAAGCGCGTGATCCTGGGTACAGTTGATTTCGCTGTTGCGCGAATTGTGTAATAGTTTCGCTTCCCGGCGAACTATAAGGGTGGTCTCCCTAAAGGCCTGGTACCAGAAAAACATATACGAAGATTTTGACTGTCCTGTGGCGGACAAAGGACAATGGTTGTGTCTCAGTACAGAGTGGGGGTGAATCCCCTAGAGTGGAGTTGGTGTCGCCTTTTATGGCCGACCTCATGGCAGCGCCAGGTATTACCTGTTGGAAGTGACGGCGCGTCGGCCACTCGATGTAACATGGTGCGAAAGAGAACAGATCATGCGGAGGAGAAGGCGAAGTTGGCGGCCGTGAAAAGGAGCTCCAAGCGAGGGTCCTCTGCCCGAAGAGTGAACCCTGTTTCGAGGATTGGCCATCCTGGAGCTCGGGATGTTACCCCCAAGGTGACCGCGAGCGGGGCAGCATCAGGATCCGACGCTACGGAGCTGTATACCTTGTTCCGGGCCTCGTTGCCGAGACGTTCTTCTCCAGTGGCACAGATGCGAGTAGAGGAGATGACCGATGGGTCAGATTACGAGAGAAGGCACCGCGTTGCCGTCGAGAGGGCCGGTGAGCGTCACACAACAAAGATCAGTTTCTTGTATTTTCTTCTTCGATTTCCAATATTCACAAACAACACAACAATGCATCAACGACGACAAACATTTCAATTGCACGACAGAAACGCCATCTTATTATATTACTACTCTAACGTCTTCTACACACGACAAGCACTCCTTCTACAACTTCTCTCACTCTCAGCGTACACTCTCTCTTCGGTCGCACTGTCCTTCTCTCTGTCTGTCTGTCTCTCTCTCTCTCCGGCGACGACGCGCCGCGGCACTTTCCCGCCACTCAGTCAGCTGGCCTGTCTGTCTGTACACTCAACAATTAGCTGATCACTATACGTTATACAAAATTAGCTCACATTACCTCTTTCCTTTCTTTTAAAGAGAGCTAATTATCTATAAAAATTAGCGAACGTACCTTAACTAAACAATGCAAACAGTCCAATATATATATAACATCATAAAATATCTTACGCTACAATCTAGATAAACAATCAGCTACTACATTCAATTTACCTTTCTTATAGTTCAACAGAATGTCAAAATTTTGTAATGATAATGACCATCTGACTAACTTAGCAGATTTCGACATTGATTCAGTCAAGTAAACTAAAGGATTATGATCTGTAAACACATTAATCTTAGAACCAATAAGAATTTCTTTCAACTTATTTAAAGCCCATATGATTGCATAGGCTTCCTTCTCAATCGTCGCCCATCTCCTCTGGGTATCTGTCAGCTTCTGACTTATAAAGGAAACGGGACATTCTATCCCTTCATTGTCCACCTGTGATAGAACAGCTCCCACAGCAAAATCACTGCTATCACAGTACAAATTAAAAGGTTTACCAACCTCAAACATATATAAAACCACATTTGACAAGACAATCTGTTTAAGTGAATCAAAGGATTTCTGATGTGCATCAGTCCAAACAATGTTCTCAGGTACTTTCTTGCTGGTTAAGTCTGTCAATGGTTTAGCAATTTCAGCAAAATTACAAATAAACTGTCTGTAAAACCCAAAAAATCCTAAAACCTGTTTCACTTCCTTCCTGGTTTCAGGTTTCTTCAAATTAATCAAACTGTCATCATCTTCTTCCCTGATCCTATAAGGTGACCGATGAACTTCACCTCACTCTTACCAAACACACATTTCTTCAAGTTCAACGTTACATTATGCAGTCTAATTTGTTTCAAAAATAATTCCAAATGCCTTAAATGAATGTCCCAATCATTAGAATGCACTGCAATGTCATCAACATAAGGTTCAGTGAAATCATGTATCGGTTGCAAAATCATATTTATCGCTTTTACAAAAGTCCGTCCAGAGTTAATCATTCCAAAAGGAACACGCGTAAATTCGTACAGTCCATTATGTGTAACAAACGCAGTCTTCCATTGATCACTCTTTTCACAGGACAAGTCCAATAGGCACTGCGACAGTCCATAACAGAAATAAACTTGGATTTTCCGACTTTGCTCAAAACATCATTGACGATTGGCATAGGATATCTGCAGTTCTCAGTAAAAGAGTTAATGTATCTGTAGTCACAAGCCAATCTCAAGGATCCATCCTTCTTTTTGACAATGACAAGTGAACTTGCCATTCTGCTTGACGATGGTTGAATGATGTTTTCTTTCAGCATCTCTTGTATTTGTCTTTTGACTTCTGTCCGGTATATTAGTGGTATTCGATATGCCATGAATTCTTTTTCTCGAAAGTCTGGTTTCAACACCACTTCATGTTCTACTAATGTACAAAGTCCCGGTTTGTCCGAAAATCTGTCTGCATAACGATTCAGTACATCAAGTAATTGATTCTGCTGTTCGCTCGTAAGATGTCCAATTTGTTCATAATCCAATTGGAGTGATTTCTGTTTTGTCTCTGAATAGTATTCCTTCAGCGGTATTTCTACCACTGATCCAAATTCGTCATCCTCTTCCACGATCAGACCACAAGACAATGTTCTCGTAATGAACTTCCTCATCTTGTTGGCATGAATAATCCGTCGACCGTTTTCATTCATGTCCACGAGATACGAATATTTGGATCTTCTTTGCAAGACAGTGCATGGACCATGCCATCGTGAGATTAATTTATTGGTTGACGTTGGATACAGCACGATGACGTTTTCTCCTGGTTCGAATTCTTTATCTTTTGCTCTTTTGTTATATTGACTGGCGTATTGTTTTTGCTTTTCTTCAGCACAGCTCTCGGCGAATGTCAAGGCCTTTTCCATGTCTGCTCTTAAATTCTTCAAATACTTTGCCGGTTGAACTCCAATGTTCGGTGGTAAATTTATCTCTTTGGTCCAGCTTTCTTTAAGAATGGTTAGTGGCCCTCTCGGCAACTTTCCATAGACCAGCAGATACGGTGCCACTCCTGTAGTTGCATTAGGCACTTCTCTCAATGCCCAGACTGTAAATGGAATGATTTTATGCCACTGTCTCGGATTTTCCACAATGACATGATGAACCATCTTCTTGAACGTTTGATTCCATCTCTCCACTAATCCGTCCGCTTCTGGATGTCCTGGCGAATCGAATCGAGGACAACACCCCATCAATTTCAGAAATTCTCTCGTTAGACTGGCTGTAAAATTCGTTCCTCTATCACTCGTTATCACTGACGGAACTCCTACATCCATGAATAACTTCATCAGAGCCTCGCATACAGCCTTAGCAGTCAATGACTTCATCAAGAAGATTGTCGGCCATCTTGTACATGAGTCTACGATGCACAAGCAATACTTATGCCCTGCTGCTGACGTCGGTTCGATTGGTCCTACGACGTCCATTGTCATTCTTCTGAACGGCACATCCTCCCTTGGCATTGGCGTAATCGGTACTCGATCCATCACCAAACTTCGTGCTTTCAACTGACACTTCTCACAAGACTTGCAGAATTTCACCACATCTCTACGCATCCTTGGCCACACAAAGGACAATTTGATACGTTCTCTTGTCTTCTCTTCTCCCAAGTGTCCGCCAAATACTGACTCATGCGCCAATTCCATCACCTGAATTCTTCTTTCCTTCGGCAACACCAACTGATACACCAACTGGTCCAACATTTGATGCTTCTTATACATCAACCCATTCACCACACTAAACTCAGATCCTTTGTCTTCAGCTATCTTCCACCACGACTTCAGTGACTCGTCATTTCTCTGCTGCTCTTCAAATTTCTTTGCGTCTGCCAATTGTCTTTCATCACTCGTATTCTCGGCAAACAAATCTCTCATACTCGTGTCCATTTCACTATCACTTCCAGAATCATCATAATCATCACGTTCACATGCAACCATCTCTTCTTCAATACATTGCTCCCGGATGTTACTCCTTCTTCTTCTTCTTGAACGCTTTGTTCATCATCGCTTTCTGTGTCATCGTCTAGCAAACTTTCATTTAGCTGTTCCTCTTCTCCTTCTTCCACTTCTCTTCTCCGACTTTGTGCTCTCGTAGTGACATTCGCTTGCAATTCTCCTTGCAATACACTCACTGGTGGAACCTCTTTCAGTTCTGCAATTATTTCTGGATGCAGCAAGAACTTTTCTTTGTTATCTTTGCACAAGACTGCTGGAATGCTGGCACATACCAAGGTTAAATATGGCGCGATATTTACTCCCTTGTCCTTCAAATCTCCTCCTTCGTGTACGTTATGACCACTCATCCGCACTTCTATTTTCACCAACTTAGCTGGAATGGGTTCTCCAGCCACACATTGCAAATGTACTCTGCCAATTTCTTCTACTGTCGCTCCTTTCAATAATTCCTCATTGATTACTGGAATCTCAGTACCAGAGTCAATCAGCGCTTTGACTTGCACGGGATGACAACTGTCATCATTTCCACGTATCTCTACATCTACATGCCGTAGTAAGGACTTCTTCGTACGTTGACACTGATCTTTACTTTCTGTTTCTCGACAAGTATCCGTAATGGGAGCAGATTTTACTACTTCTCTCTGTATAGTAAACTGAGGCGTACACTTCATTACTGACTTCACTTCCGTTTCGCGGTTGTTTTGTCCTTCCAGCTGATTAGGTGCATTCATTACTTGGATCTGATTTACTCTGAGATTTTCTGCACTTCGAGTAAATCTATTTCTCAGATTTCTCATTCTTGGTGGTGCTTGACAATCCTTTATCAAATGTCGGTCTGATTGACAATTATGGCAACGTTTCCTCACAATACCTCTCTGTTCAGTGCTCTCCCGTCTGTAATTGTACGGAGTATATGCTGCATTGCTTTCTCTTTGGCGTCCCATCACTGGAATTCGACTATATATTTGTCTGTCACCCGTTGCTTCTCTTCTATCTTGACCAAACTGTCTTCCAGGAGCACTATCTTTCCTTACTTCATCACTTCTGGCTTGGCTTCCCGTTTCTTTGTTACTACTATTCCACCTGGTTTGCTTCGAACTATTACCCCATGCTTCATATTTCGGTTTGTCTTGAAACATTAGACCAATTCGATTGTTCACATGTATGTCTGCGAGATCTGCAACATTACTAGCTTCCAAGCATTCAGTACCCTCCTTTGCTAGTACAAACTGTAGTGGACCCGGTGGTAGACATTCTTTCAACTTATCCGCCACCAACAGATCAAATAACTTCTCATAGTCTTTGCCCACTCGCCTACTTCTGACATAATAGTTCAACAGATTCTTCAATCTTGCTGTAAACATAGTGTATGTCTCTTCTGCCGTTTTCTTCGCATCTACAAATCGTGATCGATATTCTCTCGCTGTCAATTTGAATTCTTTCAGTAAATGTTCTTTTACTATGTCGTAATTGTCTAGATCATGAAAAGACAATCGGTTTAACACCGTTCTCGCTCTTGGTGTCATTAGTGGCAACAGCAATTTGACCCAAAACTGCTTTTCCACCGTAAAACTGTTGAATGCATTCTCAACTGTCTCAAAATATAATGGCACCTCCATGATATCATATGGCATCTTAGGTAACACGTGTTTCATTGCATCACCTATCTTCTTAATCTTAGACACCATTGTCTCACTTTCTCGGATCCTATTTCGTTCTAACTCCTCACGGCTTCTTCTTTCGTCTTCATTTCGTTCCCTCAGTCTATTTTGATCTTCTTTCCTACGCAGTTCTTCTTGTTCTATCTTCTGCTGCAACAATTCTAACTGCTTTCTGCGTTCCTCCTTTTCTATAGCCATTTCTCGGAGCTGAGCTTCCTTAAGAGCGAGTTTCTTTTGTTCTAATTGTACTTGTTCTTCCCTTTCTCGTTCCCCCTTTTCCAAATTTTCTTTCTCCATATTCAATTCTTCCTGTCGAATCTCTTCGGCTCTTTGTAATTCTGCCAAACGCATGGCTTCCTTGACTTCCTCGCGAGCCTTTTGCTCTTCAATCTGTTGTTTCCGTATTTCTTCATCACTTTTCCTTGCCCTCTCGTATTCTATCATCAATTCCATTCTTCTTCGTTCAGCTTCGTCACGATCTCTTTTCAGTTGTTCTAACTGAAGCTGGAACTGCTGCTTCTGCATCTCTATCTCTTCTTGTCTCATTTTTTCTGCTTGTTCTGCTCTTACTTTTTCCTCTTGTCTCCGTTCTTTCTCTTCTTGTCTCCTTTGTTCCTCTTTCTCTTTCTCCTCCTGTCTCCGTTTCTCTTCTTTCTCTTTCTCTTCTTGCTTACGTTGCTCCTCTTTCTCTTTCTCTTCTTGTTTCCGTTCTTTCTCTTCTTGTCTCCGTTCTTTCTCTTCTTGTCTCCGTTGCTCTTCTTTCTCTTTCTCTTCTTGTTTCCGTTCTTTCTCTTCTTGTCTCCTTTGCTCCTCCCTCATCATCATAAATTGCATCAACACCTCCATAGACATAGCCTGTGGTTTCTCCTCAGCCCCACCCACAGCGCCTTTCTCTTCAGCTTCCATTTTTAGCCAAACCTCTGCTAAAGCTCTCATCAAATTTTCCCTTGACATCTCTTCGACTTCTTCCACGTCTAGACCAGCTTCGATTAATAATTTTATTATTCGATCAGAAGACATCTTTTTTATACTAGCTTGTTTTTGTTCTGTAAGTTTCTCCATCTTACTTCTTTACTTCAAATGATTTCTGTGAAGAAATCGAGGGAGTGGCTATGATTGCTGTGATTGGTTGACTTTAATTCTTATTGCTTGTTTATTCAAGGAGCGAGTTTTGTATACCTCTCTCTGGCGTTGCGTTGACGTAATGTCGTTCGTATGCCCGTTGTATCTTCTCACCAGTTGTTCGGATGCTCGGAATGCTTCTCCGGTTGATCAAATGCTCATTCTCCTTCTCCCGTGAGGTCGGCTTCTCGTAATGATTTGAAATCCACTGTCCGTAGCTTGGAAACAAAGATCCACCGTTCGTAAATATCCCTCCGTCCGTAACTTGGATTGACAATATCCCAACGTCCGTAACTTGGATACGATATCCCACCGTTCGTAAATATCCTTCCGTCCGTAAACTTGGATTGACAATCCCACCGCTATCACCAAATGTGATCTTCCACAATCACCCACGATTTTCCAGTCTCTTCTTTAGTTCTGCAGCGCAGCCTAGGCCTAACCTATTCACTGTACTGCGGTAGCTATGGCTAGGTTATAAGTGTCTAAAGTTCTTAAACTTGTTCACTTACAACAAAGATCAGTTTCTTGTATTTTCTTCTTCGATTTCCAATATTCACAAACAACACAACAATGCATCAACGACGACAAACATTTCAATTGCACGACAGAAACGCCATCTTATTATATTACTACTCTAACGTCTTCTACACACGACAAGCACTCCTTCTACAACTTCTCTCACTCTCAGCGTACACTCTCTCTCTTCGGTCGCACTGTCCTTCTCTCTGTCTGTCTGTCTCTCTCTCTCCGGCGACGACGCGCCGCGGCACTTTCCCGCCACTCAGTCAGCTGGCCTGTCTGTCTGTACACTCAACAATTAGCTGATCACTATACGTTATACAAAATTAGCTCACAATGTCTTTCAGTTATTATTGCAAAGAAATGGTCAAAATAATTTGGGACGCTAAACTACCCAATTACCCGAGTCATTATAGAATTTAACCAATTTCACTTCTATAGAAGTAAAAATAATTTTCATCAGTCAGACTTCTATTTGGCAAGATTTATTTTCGTCAATACAACATGTGTGCCATCAACGCTATTTAAAATCCAATGTATGGGCGAGTAATTTATTCCGCTATGCGATAGATTACTACCAGTAGTCCTTTATTAAACCAGGGCCAAAGAGCTCTTAGGGGACAAGCATCTAGATTCTAAAATGAATCCGGTGTCATGAAACGGAGTATCCCCCCTGAAAGCTATCCGGGGGGATGAATTAGTCTATCCCACCGGATGGAATTAACCGGTCTATACTATCCGGGGGGATAAACTATTCTATCTCCATTTTTGAAAAAGGCGCATAATAAAAATATTTATGCTGTAATCAAAATTTTAAGTGACTCTAATTGTTTTAAGTGTACTAGGCAATGCTCAGATAAAGGCAACTCGAATGTATTCAATGACTCTGAGTGTTTTTAAGTGTTTTTAATGTTTCAAGTGCTCTAAAAACAGGGCAAAACAAATTATCTAGTCGGAAAAAACATACCCGTTAGTGTCATTGTTCAAAACAAAGCAGATGAAAATTAATTTGCAAAAAAACTACACGCGGAAGCGGTTTTTTCGACTTTTTTAATTTTGGGGGGATACAATTAATACGGGGGATACTCTATATCGTGACACCGGCTCCATCCGGGTGGGTTTAATGGCATGACTCCTCATTGTACTAGTGGACAAAAACAGTTTTTAAGACACGTCATCTCATAACCATAATTATAATTATTAGCATCTCACCTGATAAGTTCCTCTCGAGAGAATTTGGTCGATTTTATTTCACCAAATAGTGCCTAAAATCAACAATTGTAGTAGGTCTTGTGAAGTGCCAAAGTGTAATATATTAGCCTAGGAGAAAAGTTAAACCACCTAGACAAAAATCTAATCAAGCCAAGCACCTACTATTTACATAGTTTTCACATATATAAAAGATGTGGTAAAAAATCTGACACAAAAAAATGTTGCGAACAACCATTTTACTGAGAAAATGCAAGATGGCCGTCAGCCGAAAGCAAAAATTGTCTATTACTACTAATAAAATTATTCCTACATGTTTTACCTGAAATATCCATCTAAGTTAAAGTGTTCTGCTGCTTACTACATCTACATAATCACCCAGACATTGATATAATACAGTATGAAAGCCGAAAACAGTACAGGGTGGGCCAAAAAAAGACCCACCTACGTTTTTTGCCAATATACTGACCAAAAGTAAGAATTTCCAAATGAAATTTTACAGGCTTATAGACAATTCATATTTACACGGCATGGCCAAATTTCATCAAAATATTTCAAACGGAACAAAAGTTATATCACTTTTAGTGAGGCCAACCACCGTTTTTTCACGATTCAAAAACGCGACGCAACAAAAAGTAACATAAAACCGATCTAATTATTCTGGCCAATATCTTGGCCAGAAGTAAGAATATCGAAATGAAATTTTAGAGGCTTAAAGACAATTCATATCTGCATATGATGGCCAGATTTCATCACAATATTTCAAACAGAAAAAAGTTATGCCACTTTTAGTGAGGCCACCCACCGTTTTTTGACGATTCAAAGACGTAACGCAGCAAAAAGTAGCAAAAACACGATTTTATTAAGTCTCATCTCGAATAATTGTTATCAAATAGCCTTCATATAGCCAGATGATCATTGTTATCACTATTCAAAAAAGAATTAGGGTACCAGCGTAACTGCACGTCACTGAGAAGCCACTTAGCAAGATGACAATAAAATTGGTAAATAAGGATTATTACTTTTGTTATTAAAGCAATGCAACTCTAAAAAAAATGAAAATGGCCAAGGTGTCAATGACAGATAAAATGTGTATTCAGACTCCTCTTGAGCAAGGTCATATACATGTATATAGAGATATATTGAGCAACGTTTACTCTGATAAACAGTGAGAGCGCAAACATTAAGAGTTGAGCTGAGAGTTAAGAGATTTTCCGTGAATGAAAGGAGATCGGCTTGATTGTTCTGGTTTCATTGAGAAAGGCAATGGCCCCAAATCTCCGGATTTGAACCCGATGGATTGATAATCAAATGCGGAGAGCTATGCTGAAGAAATATCAAAATCTGCAACCAAACCAAGAGTGGTAAGAGAATTGATGGGTGCATTGGAGTTAACATGGGAAGATTGCGTCCATTGATTTCAGAGAAAAAGATATGTTCTCCATATCTATCCTCCAACTTCCGCTTCAATTGTTTACTAGAATAAACCGACTCAGAGTTGTTTGACAATGTACCCATCTTGTCTTTCAGTTGTTCATCCAATGTGTACAGCTCATCGTCAGAAGCCTCGAGTCAACTGCAGAGTTTCTCAAAAGCACCAGACATTTATGGGTCAACAGACCAACCAAACCTTGCACTAGAATAAGGAAATCCTTTCCAATTATCGACCTGTTTCTAACCTGCCATTCATCTCTAAACTAACAGAACGTGTTGCACTCTCTCGGATCAATGACTACTTGACTTCAAATTCACTCCTTAACCCAAACCAACAAAACAACAAGTCTCCTGCCTTTGCCTCCTTGATGTTCCTGCAGCCTTCGACACCATCGACCACAACATACTACTCCAAAGACTGTCTTCCTGGTTTGGCTTTACCGACACTGCTCTCCTTTGGATTCAGTATTATCTCTCTTCACGCTCTTTCTCAGTCAAAACACTTGAAACATTATCTCAATCATGCCCTCTCATCTGTGGTGTTCCGCAAGGTTCTGTCCTCGGGCCCCTCTTGTTCATCCTCTACACCACTCCACTCAGTTCACTCATAAAGGCATCAACAGTCGACCATCATCTATATGTTGACGACACCCAATTATTCATCTCTTTCTCTCCAAGCAGCTTTTCTGACTCCATAGATAATCTTCTCTGTGTGGTCACCCAAATCACCTCTTGGATGACCTCAAATCTCCTGTGCATGAACCCTTCCAAAACTGAATTTATTCTTATAGGCCTGCATGAGCAACTCAAGAAAATCCCAGATCCCTCTATATCCATCAACCTTGACTCTGCATCCACCCACACATTTGCCCCAAATTCTCCTGTCAGAAACCTAGGTGTTATTTTCGATCAAAACTTGAGCTTCTCTGATCACATCACCTATCTCTCTCGCTCTTGCTTCATGCATATCCGCGACCTTCGAAGAATCTGCCCTATGCTTGACTTCAAAACTGCATCCACAATCGCCACATCTATAGTTCATGCGAAACTTGACTACTGCAACTCTCTCTTCCTAAACATTGATATCACCCTAATTAACCGCCTCCAAGCTATCCAGAATGCCCTCGCCCGTGCTGTCACTAAAACCTCCAAACATCACCACATCACTCCTATCCTGAAATCACTTCACTGGCTCAAAATACCTGAACGCATCGAATACAAAGTCCTCTCACTCACTTACAATATACTTCAATCATCCCAGCCGTTCTACCTTCGTCAATTGTTCACCATCCAGCCGCTTCATTCAACATGATCCTCATCCTCCATTACACTGCTTCGCCCTCCCATCACTTCATCGCTGAAATTCGCAAACCGCCGCATAGCCACTCCAACTCTTTGGAGCAAACTTCCGCCAGCACTACGTCAAACTTCCAAGCCATCCTACGAGCTCACCAAAACCCCACCTCTCGCTATCTTCCCCCCAGGTATTTAACTCAAAACTGAAAACATTGCTCTTTCACAAATCCTATCCTGATTCTTCCTCTTCTCCTCATTTCCCTCGTCATTTCAATTCTAAACATCACCCACCTTAGTCGTCCATCTATCTACCTGCCTGACTCTTCGGACTTGACCTGCTGCCTATCGATTTTGTTTTGAATAAGCGCCTGTAAATAAGCTGGTTCCCGCGACTTGGCTTTTGTGGGCGCTGTAGAAGTCTCAAGATTACGATACGATTAGAACTAGAACTATTGTTTGATGCATTATCACTGCCCAGAACAGAAGGTATTGGTTTCAAAACAAATGCCTGATAGCAAGCTCTATGGTAAAATGCTTCAGCGGCAACCAAGTCACAACAAGTTTCTAACCGACCTAGGACTGCAGTTGCCAAAGGGTCACCTTTTTACGGCAATTCTCAATTAATTTATCACGAAAGGGAAGGGTCATAACGGAACTTGTGTCTCGCTTATCTGGCTTGCAGCAAAAGAAACAATGTTGCTTCCAATCAAAAGCAACTGGTACTACAGACCTAGTTTCCTTTGGAGCTACACTACTTTCGTCAGACAGTACATGTCTTTTTTGACTGTCACAAAATTTCTTATTTGTGTATTTTTTCCGACAGCTACTGTGAACAAAAACAAGGCTGGGTCTCCCTCGTAAATACTGGGTCAACTCTCCATCACTGTGTAACTCACTGTACTCGAGGAGTGTTTCTATGCCTTTTATCAGACATTGTGACTTTGACATCAATCGCCTTACTTTCATCAAATAAAACTCGACATATCACACACTACGTTTCGTTGTAGCAAAGCATACTTTGATTTTTACTGGTAACAATCAAGAACGATGTGGAAATCAAATGACTGGTAAGGAAATACAAAGACGGCAGGCAATGATATGATCCAAACAACGTCTGCTACACGTAAAACCTCTGTTATCGCCCACGCCAATATCAGATCATTTCAGAAAATTTTTAAAAATACTTCGATTTGTCAGATTTTGTCAGATTTTGATTTTTTAGATTCAACAATAAATTCTACACATCATGTATAATTTTCACCTTGATTAGACTTTTGTCCCGGTAGAACACAGAAAAAGTTTTATTCTATGCGACTATATAATCAGTGATACCGCTCCAAAATTTAAGAAAAGCCAAGATGGGTTCTAAAAAAGAAAAAGATGGGTTCTAAAAAAGCCAAGATGGGTTCTAAAAAACGCCAAGAAAAGCCAAGTTAATAATTATGGACTATGTCACCTATTTTATTTCAACAGAAGCTATTTCATCCGATAAATTGTGATGTTTATGAAATTATGTATATATAATTTATCCTGAAAGTAATGTATTTTAAAATTTAATAATTGGTTCCGTTCGCTGATTTTCTAACATACAAACAGCATTTTGGAACAAAGTGCGCTATTTTTGAGAAATAGGCCTAAACGTCATCTTCACTTTTGTTGCTGTTTGAGTAAAAAAAAAATTGTGTGCTTTTGTGTGATCTTGTGAGCCATTAAAGCTGACTTGTTTGCATTTCTAAGATTAATTTCTATTGTTATTAATATAAGTTTGTTTGTATGTATGTTTGTATGTGCACTTGTTATAGCGCCCCTTCAAGCTCTCTCTACTCAGAGTCGCTCCCGAATGCAGAGCGGACACTGCATCGGAGTTTCTGTGATCAGAAGTAGCCTATCTGTGATCAACTTATCAGAAGTATCTGTGATCAACGTATCATTTATCTTTATCAAGATATTTGCGATTTTGCGCGGAATCTCGCGAAATTGCACTTGACGTTACAAATAACTAAATATGCAGAGACAAGGGCGGATACAGGAATTTTCGAAGGGGGGGGGCCAAAATTTTGGGTCTTGTTGGTGGGGCGGAAAATTTTTTCGTTGTGTCGCCGAAAAAAACTGATGACCTTTTTAAATTTTCCGAGAAAAAGATACCATTTCATCCGCCAAAAAAAACTGATGACCTTTTTTTTTTTTTTTTTTTAGTCATCGACCAATTTTCCGGGAAAAAGATACCATTTCATCCGCCATAAAAGCTGATGACCTTTTTTTTTGTCATCAAGCTATTTTTGGGAAAAGGTACCATTTCGTCCGCCGCTAAATCGACGGGGGGGGCCACGTCCCGTACGATTTTTTAATACGGGGGGCCTGATGTCCTTTTTTCTCTCTCCCCTACATTTCTTCAAACCAAATGGAGGGGGGCCACGTCCCATGCAATTTTTAAATGGGGGGCCATGGCGGATGCATATACCCGAATCCCAAGCCTTATAGCATCGTAAAATTATTTAAAACATGTTTTAGTCATTTTTTCATCGCTCATCCAACTTCTAATTCTACTATATCACAGTTACGTTATTCATCCAACTTTTACTTCAACTAAAGTTATTTTGATCGTTCATCCAGCCTCTAGTTTTACGGTTACAATATAGCATAAAACAATGATTTCGTCGCCCATCCAACTTCTATTTCTGGTAATTAATATGCTCATCGAGCTTCTAATGATACTGCAATACGTCAGCAGTAATATCATGTTTTCATTGTTCATCCAACTTCCAGTTTACGGAAATAAAATATCGCTGAAGTGCTATAAGGCTTGGGATTCGGGTATATGCTGGCCGGATTGGCCCCCCCTGTATCCGCCCCTGTGCAGAGAGCAAACAGTTCAAAGAATAATAATAAGTCGGATATATACAATAGTCAGTAGATGGAGCCATAGTTATATTATTGCTAAGATTATTGTTATTTAGTGGATTATTGCTGAAATTATTGTTATTTAGTGGATTATTGCTAAGATTATTGTTATTTAGCGGGCAGAAAAAAGCCAAGCAAAAAAGCCAAGGTCCTTTGAAAAAAGCCAATATCCCAAGATACGATTGAAAAAGCCAAGATCTTGGGGAAAAAGCCAAGGAGCGGTAACACAGCCTATAATTCTCATGGTTTTTGGCGTGGTAAATGGGAAAGTCCATGAGAAAGCCACCATGCTATTCTTAGCCAACCGTAATCTCGAGACTTGCAGCGCCCACAAAAGCCAAGTCGCGGGAACCATGCAGCTTATTCACAGGCGTAGCGTTATAGACTTATAGTAGGCATACTGAGGGCGTTGACTAGCACAGATTAAAATTTAAAAAAATTATCGGGTTTAATATTTGTCAATTTGAAACGAAAATTTAGACCACATTTGTTTTTGATAGGAAGACTAGTTTAAAAAAACTAGCTTCACACAGATATATGACGTACGTGCTGAAAGGAGTCGAAAAATTTAGAGCTGAGTAGAAGTTAATCCTTATTAGTACTATTCAGCTCTCCTAATAATTTTGAGCTGTAGGCCTACTCACTGAGAATTTCTGACTTTGGTTATTTCAACCATTTATACCTTGCTTTGTTTCAAATTTAGGCTATAGTAGTAGGCCCTAGGCTTAAGCATAAATATATTGCATGCACTGTAGTATGCGAGTCTAATCATGTTGTGAAGGAAGTCAATGACTATGCTGTTGTAGGCTATGTTAGTAATGGTTTATTGACAAAGAAAATCAAAATGTGATAATGAAAATAAAACACTCCATGAAAAAGTCAGATTGATATGCATTTACAATCGGGGGTCTGATTAATAGTTTCAGTTTAACGACACTGTGCAAAAGCACAGATAATTAGTTTCGTCATCCTCCTTCATCCATGCACGGAACAGAACAAAAATAATGTCCTCAGCAGCACGCATGCATTTGCTCCATTGGCACTTAAACGCTTAACCCCATCAACAGTTTTGCCTTGACTTTATATCCGACTTGTGCGGAATGTAACACTAATAACCAGAGACACTGGGCAGCGACCAGCATTTCTTCTCCAGCAGCTCTGATATCATTAATAGCCAACGGTCAATGCTGTAGCAGCCTTGGAACTTTTGGGCAAAAAAAGACAGCATCTAGTAAAAAACTTTGTATTTTCTAGTAGTTTGCAGACATTTTTCAGACCACTTGATGATACTAAAACTTAAGTAATTAACTCACTCACTGGAACATCACATTAGCGTTGGGAATAATCTTCTGTGTGTCTATATCAGTTTAAACCATTTTGCTATAAATTCGCTATTGCATCAGGATCAATATTGCTACATCGTCTCTCATTTGCCATAAACGTGTATTTTAGCGTCGCAAATTATTTAACATTGCATGGGTTTCAGTAATTTACCATAGAGAACGGGAAAGGGAAGAAGGGGTTGCGCAGTTCTAAAAATTCCTTAAAAACAGCCAATGCCAAAAATTTCCAAGTCAAAATTATGCAAAATACACAGACAATTTAAATATTATAGGAATAATTAAACTCGTTGCATAATAATCATTTTCCAAATGCATCTATGATTCACTATTGCAAGTTCCATAAAACACTAACTATGTAACTCTTCCAGTATACAGTATACTTGCAAGATTTTGATACAATTCAGGCACTGTGGGGGTGAAATGTAATCACCAAGTTTCCACAAATTGGACAGAAGCATAGTAATTAGCAAAAATAAATGTATTTAAAATAATAAAAGTTGTTAATTCGATGTAGAACTCGAGGCAGAAATTGTTCATCGCCACAACCGCAACTTGAAAGACATTGTTTCAAAATATTCAAAAGTTGTCTCTATTATGAGAATCAAAGTGGTGACAAACTTTCCTCATATTCCTTGTTTTCAAATATTCCATTACACCTCCCACATGCTAAATCCTCACTGTGAATAAAATTAATATTAGCAATTATTATAGATTCCAGAGAGTTAGCCATGACTCATCACCAGCTTAAATGAAAGTTCTCACATTCTTCCCAATATTGACAATGCATTTCCTTCATTGAATTTTCAGCATGCATCGTAAATATCCCATTCTGAGTACATTCCTGACATGAATAAAAGGATCAGTCATACATAACAGTTTTTCTCTAGAGTATATTTTTATTTGGAAGCCGTGACCATCACTCCGTAAGAAAACTTTCGCTGTGGATTGATTCCAGTGTGCAAACAATTGTGCATTAAGACATTCATGATAGGAAAAATATTTTGTGATATAAATTGCACTTGTATAGTCTTTCTATTGCCAGGTCTTGTATTGAACTTTAGATGATGAACCTTTCTAAATCAGTTATCCAATCAAATGCACACGATTCAAAAACAGGCAGTTCCGGAAGGGGCTGCCTATCAGTAATATGCGCATTTGCATCATTGCTATTTGTAATGTCCATGACTGTCTCTTAACAATTAAATAGTCACAACTATCAGTCTACGATATGGACAGTCTCAATGCAAGTGATCTGAACTTGTCTCAAAACTGGACAAATGACTTATCTCTTCTCTGCAATGGCAATACGAAGGATGTCTTTTAAACAGGTCAACAAATGTGTCTTTCTGTTGAGTGGAAATGTGATGGCCACAGTGTTCCATAAACTCCTTCTCAATTTCAAACATTTCATCACATACTCCACAGCCATAATGTCTAACGCTAAAAGAATCAGTTATTAATTTATTTTCAGATTGTTGGGCTTCAGATTGATTTGGCTTCTCACTCTGCATCAGTAAAATGTCTCGCATATTTTCCGTTGCTGACAGCGCATTTTCATCCACACTGTAGCCGTCTCCTGTAGATGTAATGATTGTATTATGTGAAGCGTTGTCAGGAAATCTTAGATCGTTCATGTGGCTCCTTGAATGGCTCTTTAAAGAACCACTCCTGGAAAATGTTTTGTTACAAAATTCACATCTGTATGGCTTTTCTCCAGTGTGGGCTCTCAAATGCAATTTGAGGCAAACACTTCTTGAGAATCCTTTCATGCACAGTTCACACTTGTATGGCTTTTCCCCGGTATGGCTTCTTAAGTGAAGTCTGAGACTTTGACGTTGCGCAAATGACTTGTGACATAAACTGCACGTGTATGGCTTTTCTCCAGTGTGTATTTTTTTATGAGAATTCAGAATACCCTTCCATGCAAATGCCCTATCACAGACATTGCATTTGAATGGTTTTTCTCCAGTATGGATTCTCCTGTGGGAGTGTAGGATACCACTGTATTTAAATGTCTTGTTACACCATTCACATTTGTATGGCTCTTCACTGGCATGCATTCTTCTGTGGTCTTCACAATTTTGCCTGAGCAAAAATGATTTCGTGGTAACTTTGCACATAAATGGGATTTTCTCCGGGTTTGTTCTTAAATGGCGTTCTAGGTGATATCTCCTTGGAAAATCTTTGTTACATAAATCACACTTGTATTTCTTTGCTTTTCCAGTGTATATTCCTGCATGGTTATTCAGACACGATTTCGATGCAAACCCTTTGCCACAGATATTGCATTTGAATGGTTTTTCTCCAGTGTGTATTTTTGTATGGATATACAGAGCACCCTTCCATGCAAATGCCTTGTCACATATATTGCATCTGAATGGTTTTTCTCCAGTAGGGATCCTCTGATGGGACTTTAGGACACTTCCATACTTAAAGGATTTGCTACACAAATCACAACTGTATGGTCTTTCATCAGAGTGGATTCTTTCGTGCAGCCTAAGATGGTACGTGAATTGAAATACTTTCTGACAAACATTGCACGTGATTGGCTTTATCTCTCTGTGTATTTTTAAATGGCATCGTAGATTATGCCAATATAGAAAATCTTTGTCACAAAAATCACACTTGTGTGGCTTTTCCAAAGTATGTTTTATAGTATGGCTATTCAGACCTGATTTCCGTGCAAACACTTTGTCACATATATTGCATTTGAATTGCTTTTCTTCAGCTGCATGGGTCCTTAGATGAGATTTCAGGGCATCACTCTGCTTAAAGGATTTGCTACATAATTCACAAATGTATCGTCTTTCATCGTTGTGAATTCTTTCGTGATCTTGAAGTTGTTGCTTCAATGGAAATGCTTTCTTGCAAACATTACATTCGAATATCTTTTTCACTTTGTGCTTTCTTAAATGCCATTTTAGTTGACGTGCAGCGGGAAACTCTTCATGACATATATCACACTTGTATTGCATAACTCCAGAGTAAGTAAGCTCTTATGCATACACTTTGTTGCATATATATTACTTTTGTTTCGTTCTTCCAGGTGTTGCCTTTCTTTAACTAGACTTCAAGTGCACCACTGTGTTTCAGTATTCAATCACATGAAATATAGTAACGGTAACGGTATCACATTTGCATGATTTCTTCTTGAGTGTGGATTGATGTGTTGTCAGTCTGATGTGCTTCACAACAAATCTTTGTTACTGATATTGCACTTTTGTTGTCAATATGCAGTGTTCATATCTTCCATGGGCCACAATATGTTTGAATATTTTGCAACAAACTTAAATAAATGTATTCGTTACGAATGTTTCCTCTTAGATTCTGAACTTGGCATCCTAAAACCTTTCTTCGAAACTTAACATTATATTGAGCTCGATATTATTCAGAATTGTAACAATACACACTTAGAAGATTAAAACATCACAAGGACGTAACAAAGCAGACAAGATGATCTTTGTTTTTCGAACATGTGTAAATCTGGGTGTGTTGATAGCAGGATGACTACAATGAGCACAACATAATTGAGTATAATAATTGAAAAAAGTAGGAATCAAAACAAAAAAATTCATTGTTGTAATCTTCTTACGAAATTATTGTTAAAACTTGAATTTAGCTTTTCATGCTTTTTGTTCGAGAAAAATGCAATAGAGAATGTTACTGTAATAGACAGTGAACTCCATTTCAGTGCATTTCTTTGTGAATTGTGTACAATAGAGTCCACAATTTGGATTGACACAAAATCATTTTACTGAAATGGAAGCTGGATCGTTGAAAATGTTTCTGCCTAAACTGAAGCTGGATTGATGAAACATGATTGCTATATAAATAGAAGTTGGAGGGATACAAGCAATTGCTGCTACTTAAATAGAAGCTGGACTGGTGAAACGAATTTTGACTAAATGGTAGAAGAAAAATATTTGTCATCTAAATAGAAGTCGGATTGATAAAAACTGAGGTAAAAGTGTATTTTAGCGTATTTTATTATTTCGAAATCGATATGGTGTATTTTAGCGTATTTTATTATTTAGCATATATGTATTTATACATTTCGTTGATGAAATCGTTATAACGTGACAAACAGACAAAATTGAGTGATATTGGAAGTTGGATTGATGAAAACTTATGGATGAAATAGAAGCTGAATTGATGAAAAAACACTTGAGAAATGGAATGTGGATTAAGGTATCTAATGGCTGATGTAGCAGCTGGATGGACAGAAACAACGCTCGAGAAATGGAAACGAAATTGATGAAAAGATTGCTTGAGAAATAGAAGTTGGATTGATGAAAATTATTTCCCTTAAATAGAAGCGGGTTGCTGAAACGATACTTAATTAAATGAGAGCTTGATTGATGGGAAATACTTGCTATTTAAATAGAATTTGGATTGATCAAAAAATAATTCGTGCTGCAACAGAAGCTGGATTAACGAATGATACATTCCAAGGCAGAAGTCGGATTGATGAAAATACCTGCGGAAGTTCGAAAGCTTATCCATATAATAACCCTCAAGTCCTCTCTGCTCTAAAAGCTGCTACAAACAAATACCATCACCTTCTGGCAATGGCCAAGAAGAGGTTTTACTCCTCACTAGTTCAATCACGATCTTGTAACCCTCGTCTTCTCTGGAAAACGGTAAACCAACTCCTACATCGGAACTCCTCTAGCCCACTTCCAAACTCTCTACCATCTTCTTCAATCGCTGACTCATTTTGTTCGTTCTTCTCTGGCAAAGTAACTACTATCCGTCTCTCTCTGCAATCACTCCTCTCAAAATCTACCATCGATTCACCTGCAGATACACCCTCCTCCACTCACGACCTTCCGTCTTCCCCACCTCAATCATCACTATCTGCTTTTAACCCAACATCAGAGTCTGAAGTGTCCAATTTATTACAATCTCTCCCAAACAAGCAGTGCGAACTCGACCCTATACCTACCTCCCTACTGAAAGAGTGCGCATCTATCATTGTCCCCATCATCACAAAAATAATCAACCTCTCCTTATCCACTGGCAACTTTCCCCTCCTCTTCAAACATTCTTTGGTAACTCCACTTCTAAAAAAACCATCACTTGATAAGGAAATCCTTTCTAATTATTGACCTGTTTCCAACCTGTCATTCATCTCTAAACTAACAGAACGTGTTGTACTCTCTCGCATCAATGACTACTTGACTTCAAATTCACTCCTTAACCCAAACCAGTCCGGCTTTACTAAAAAGCATTCAACCGAAACACTTCTCACTTCGCTCTACAATAAACTTGTCTCTGCCATCTCTCATCAACAAGTCTCCTGCCTTTGCCTCCTTGATGTCTCTGCAGCCTTTGACACCATCGACCATAACATACTACTCCAAAGACTGTCTTCCTACTTTGGCTTTACCGACACTGCTCTCCTTTGGATTCAGTCTTATCTCTCATCACGCTCTTTCTCAGTCAAAACACTTGAAACGTCTTCTCAATCATGCCCTCTCACCTGTGGTGTTCCGCATGGTTCTGTCCTCGGGCCCCTCTTGTTCATCCTCTACACCACTCCACTCAGCTCACTCATAAAAGCATCCACAGTCGACCATCATCTATATGCTGACGACACCCAATTACTCATCTCTTTCTCTCCAAGCAGCTTCTCTGACTCCATAGAAAATCTTCTCTCTGTGGTCACCCAAATCACCTCTTGGATGACCTAAAATCTCCTCTGCCTTAACCCCTCCAAGACAGAATTTATACTAATTGGCCTCAGAGAACAACTCAAGAAAATTCCTGATCCCTCTATTTCCTTCAACAATGACTCTTCTTCCAACCACACTTTCTCCGCAAATTCTCCTGTCCGAAACCTAGGTGTAATCTTTGACCAGCATCTTAGCTTCTCCGACCACATAACCCAACTTTCCCGCACTTGTTTCATGCACATACGAGATCTCCGCAGAATCCGACCTATGCTCGACTTTAAAACTGCATCCACAATAGCCACATCCATAGTTCATGCGAAACTTGATTACTGCAACTCTCTCTTCCTAAACATTGATATAACCCAAATTAACCACCTCCAAGCTAGCCAGAATGCCCTCGCCCGTGCAGTGACGAAAACCCCCAAACGTCACCACATCACTCCTGTCCTGAAATCACTTCACTGGCTCAAAATACCTGAACGCATCGAATACAAAGGCCTCTCACTCACTTACAATACACTTCAATCATCCCAGCCGTTCTACCTTCGTCAGTTGTTCACCATCCAGCCACTTCGTTCAACACGCTCCTCATCCTCCATTACACTGCTTCGCCCTCCCATCACATCATCACTGAAATTCGCAAACCGCTCCATAGCCATTGCCGTTCCACCTCTCTGGAACAAACTTCCGCCAGCACTTCGGCAAACTTCCGACCCATCATACGAACTCACCAAAACTTCACCTCTCGCTATCTCCCAACAGGTCTTTCACTCAAAACTGAAAACATTGCTCTTTCAAAAATCCTATCCTGATTCTTCCTCTTCTCCTCACATCCCCCGCCACTTCAACTCTAAACATCACCCACCTTAGTCGTCCATCTATCTGCCTGCCTGACTCTCCGGACTTGACCCGCTGCCTATCGATTTTGTTTTGATTGAGCGCCTGTGAATAAGCTGGTTCCCGCGACTTGGCTTTTGTGGGCGCTATAGAAGTCTCGAGATTACGATTACGATTAATAAAATACGCTATTTATTTTGAGCTAACCTGTCTTGAATAAAATACGCTAAAATACACTTTTACCAAAATTGATATGCACGTCACTTAAATAACTCTGAAATTACTTCTGGTGAATTAAAATGGTAATCCCGCAGTTTAGCGTCGTTAATGTATTTTCTTCTAAGGGATTACCGCATGCTTGATAAATGGAAGCTGGATTGATGATTTTCATTCATGTATTTCAACATGCATCCAGCTTCCATTTCTCAAGCGATGTATCATTAATCCGGCTTCCAGTTCTCAATCCAGTTTGTCAATCCAGCTTCTATTTCACATATAAGGAACCTTCATCCAGCTTCCATTCACCATTTCCCGGTGAGCCAATAATATTTAGCAACCTCAGCACATCGCTTGAGAAATGGAAGCTGGATGCATGTTGAAATATATGAATGAAAATCATCAATCCAGCTTCCATTTATCAAGCATGCGGTAATCCCTTAGAAGAAAAGAAATTAACGACGCTAAACTGCGGGATTACCATTAAAATTATAGTACCGCTGGATCGATTAGAAGAATTCTTGCCAAGCTCGACTTTGAATTTATTGAAAATAGCGAATAATATTATAGGATGCTAAAACATGATTACATTGAAATGATTAAAAATAATAATCGTTCATCGAGCATCGAGTGAATAATTTACCACACGAAAATACATGTTTACCTTAATATAAATGTAGCAACGTAAAATGCGGGGTAACCATACAATTGTGTGTAGCGTATTATAAAGCAAACACCACTTCTCAATCGACCCCAGCATGGAAGTTACTTTGTCAAGAAAATCAAAATGGTGATAATGAAAATAAAATCATACAACAAAGAGTTAGAATTTCGATGCTTCTGCCCTCTTCCGAATGAGTTCTCTATTAATGTTCTTTCGCATTATACAGCAAAACAATAATTAATATATTATTTTCTGTTTCGCATTTGCTATAGCTATACAACAGGATATAAATTGAACGACTTAAATGGTGTTTTGATTGAATGTAAAATGTAAAACCCTGAAAACATACGTATACATGTAATATTAAACTACAACAAACTTGTGATGGCGATAGGCCGTCAGCAGGTCTCCTGGACAGCTTCCGACACAACAGACCATAGCATCCTTATGGCGGCACGCTTATACCCGAATCCCAAGCCGTATTATAGCACTACAGAGTTTTTTTCCCGTAAACTAGAAGTTGGATGAACGATGAAAACATATTACTGCTGAAGTATTGCAGTATCATTAGAAGCTGGATGAGCATATTAATTAACAGAATTAGATGCTGGACTAGCGAGGAAATAATGGCTTTATGCTAAATTGTTATCATAAAACTAGAGGCTGGATGAACAATCAAAATATTTTTAGCTAAAGTAGAAATTGGATGAATAACGGAACTGTAATATAGCAGAATTAGAAGATGGATGAGCAATGAAAAAATGGCTAAGACATGTTTTAAATATTACGATGCTATACAGCTTAAGTTTCGGGCAAATGCTGGCGGCACGGGCATGCACCCCCGGATAAAAACCTCCCAGGACAACCACCAGGATAGAAAAAAAACACCCGGGCAGAGCATCATTAATGTAAAGGTGGTTATTCTCCGAACGGCGGCTCTAAGTTCAAAATACATCTGGTGTCCATGTAAAAGTCGGATTGATACAAAATCATGTTTGTTTAAATGGAATCTGGATTGAATAAAAAATATAAAGTATATTTGCAAGAATTGCTTCTATGGAATTCAAACATTGTGGCTTGAAATGCAGAAAATATAACATGAATAGAAACATCATAACTACAGCAAGATGATATTATTTCAAACAATACAAGTTGTTAATTCAAATTATAACAAAGCAGCTGGGAAAATATCCAAAAGTTGTCTCCATTTGTAGAATCAGAGTCAGGAGAACATTCCTTCATCAGCCATAATCACTGTGCAATAAAATATTAGTAATTAGCCTACTAGTTCAGGCGTTAGTTTTTTACTTAGTACATAGTCCTTCCCATGCAGAATTGCACATCGGGCAACGCAGCCTCTCCACTCTTGTTACAGTTTCACCTGGGCAAAATTGCAATACAAGCTTTTAAAACGCAAAAAACTGGAAGGAACAACATAATTAGCAAAATGAAGTTATTTCAAACAATAAAAGTTGCTAATTCGAAGTAGGTCTAAACAAGAATTGATCATCTCCAAAACAGCAACTTGAAACTCATTATTTAAAAATATCCAATATAATATGGGAGAATTCGTGTGATGACAATATTCCTTCATCTTCCTCGATATCGAAATATCTCATCACACAATCCACATGCAAAAGGCTACAGCTGTGAAATAAAATATTAGCAATCACTACAGATTGATCTCCAGAGTTTTAGCCATGCATCATCACCAGCCTAAATGAAAGTTCTCACAGTGCTCCCAATATAGTTGCATGTCCTTCATAGATTTTTCACTTATAGTAGAGACCAAATTTTCAGAACTTTCAAGAAATCGATTAAAAGTCTTTACAAAATCCTTCACTTGTGTGTGTGTGTTCTTAATTGGAGATCATCATTCCATAAAAAAACGCCTTCATTCCAGTGTGCAAACTTTTGTGCACAAAGACAGTCACTATAACAATATACTGTGTGACAAATTGCACCTGTACTTTCTTTCGAGACTCTTTTCAGGCCTTGCATTGAATTACAGCAATAATTTTTCAAGAACAGTCCTCCGAAGAGAAGCATAAAGTTAGTTCCAAGATAGACAGTTCAGGAAACTTTTGAAGGCATATAAGAAAATATACACATCTGTAACACCGCCATTTGTTATGTCCTTGTCTGTATCTTTACAATTAAATAACGTACAATATGAACAGTCTCAATGTAAGTGATTTGAAGTTGGTTCAACACCGGACAAATGACTTATGTCATCTCCGCAATGGCAACATGAAGTATGTCCCTTAAATAGGTCAACAAACGTGTCTTTCTGTTGAGTGGAAATATGATGGCAACAGTGTTCCATAAAAACCTTCTCGACATCAAACATTTCATCACATACTCCGCAGCCAAAGTGTCTAGCAAGAAGCTCATCAATTATCAAATCAATTACACGTTGCTGGGTTTCAACTTGACTTGGCTTCATGGTCTGTCCAGGCAAGACGTCTCTCGTATTTTCTGTTGCTGACAATTTATTTTCAGCAACAACATAGTCGTCTACTATAGATGCATTGTGTGAAGTATTACCATTATTACAAAATCCTTGATCGCTCACATGGATGTTTGCATGGCTTTTAAGAGAACCACTCTGGGCAAATCTGTTATAAAATTCACACCTGTACGGCATTTCACCAGTGTGGGTTCTCATATGCCTTTTGAGGTCACGTGTATATGAAAATTCTTTCATGCACAAATCGCATTTGTATGGCATTTTTTCAGTGTGGGTTTTCATGTGTGTTTTAAAGCAGCGTCTGTAGAAAAATTCTTTCATGCACAAATTACATCTGTATGGCATTTTTCCAGAGTGTGATTCCATGTGTCTTTTAAAGCAACGATCATATGAAAATTCTTTCATGCACAATTCACATTTGTATGGCATTTTTCCAGTGTGGGTTATCATGTGTCTTTTAAAGCCATTATTATTTGAAAATTCTTTCACACACAATTCACATTTGTATGGTATTTCTTCAGTGTGTATTTTCATGTGCCTTTTAAAGCCACGACTATATGAAAATTCCTTCATGCACAATTCACACTTGTATGGCATTTCCTCAGTATGAGTTCTAAAGTGAACTTTAAGACTTTTAAGTCGTGCAAATGCCCTGCGACATAAACAGCAAACGTATGGCTTTTCTCCACTGTGAATTCTTGCATGACGATCCAGATACGATATATAGGCAAATGTTTTTTCACATGAAGTGCATCGAAATGGCTTTTCTCCAGACTTATCCCAACTGTGGGACCTTAAATGCTTCTTTAGGGCATCTTTCCGCCCAAATGCCTTGCAACACAAATCACATTGGTATGGTCTTTCACCAGTGTGGGTCATTCTATGGTTTTCCAAATGGTGCTTTGCGGAACATACTTTCTGACAAACATCACATTCGAATTGCTTCCTATCTTTGTGTGTTTTTATGTGACACATTAGATGACTCCTAGTTGGAAAATCTGTGTGACATAAATCACACGTGTATTGCTGTTCACCAACTGTGTGTGCTCTTATATGACTTTTCATGTTCGATTTCGTTGTAAACGTCTTGTCACAAATATTGCATTTGAATGGCTCTTCCCCAGTGTGTATTCTTCTGTGGATATCCAGAGGACCCTTCCATGCAAATGCCTTGTCACAGACATTGCACTTGAGTGGTTTTTCTCCAGTATGGAGCATTTCATGGTTCTTTAAGAGACTTCTCTGCTTAAAGGATTTGCCACACAATTCACAGCTGTATGGTCTTTCACTATTGTGGACTACTTCATGCTCTTCAAGATAATGATACAGTCGAAACGCTTTCTGGCAAAAATGGCATTGACATGGTTTTTTCTCTTCAACTGTTCCCGAATTGAATGGGGAGGTTTGCCCTTGGACATTTGAAACTGCCAGGACATTTGAAACAGCCGGGACATTTAAAACTGTCAGGACATTTGAAACTGCTAGGACATTTGAAACTGTCATGACATTTGAAACTGCCAGGACATTTGAAACTGTCACTGGGCAGAGAACTTGAAGAAGAAATGACATATTTGATGACTCTTAGTCGGAAATTCTTTGTTCGTTACAGAAATCACAACTGTATTGTATTTCTTCAGTATGTGTTCTTGCATGCTTTCCATATAAGACCTCCATTCGTATTCTTTGTCACATATATTACACTTGTCTTGTTTTCCTTATATTCCAATTGAGGTCTTGTGCCTGGATTCCAATAGCAATAGCACACTCTATTTAACTGGTCCATTACTTACATAAAATGGTTCCACGACAACTGGTTCACAGACGTTGGAAAATCTGTCCGGGGGGTTAATGTCCTATGCAAAATGGGGGGAATTGTCCGGGGGTTGCTGTCCGGGGGTTGGGGCGCGGACATTTCCCCCCCGGACAAAACCCCGGACAAAACCCCCGGACAAAACCCCCGGACAATTCCCCCCCTAGGGTAGGACAATTCCCCCCCTGGTAGAACATATTGCGTTTAAGTGGTTGTACTGTAAAACGCCGGTGCTAAGTACGCAAGTTAAATTGATGAAAAGAATTCTCGCTAAATAGAAGCCGGATTGGTACAAATAAATTTTACTTAAATGGAAGCTGGATTGATGAAAATATTTTTCTTAAATTCGAGCTGGATTGATGAAAATATTCATGTTTAAATTGGAGCTGGATTGGTGAAATTTTTTCTCTTAAATTGGAGCTGGATTGATTAAAATATTCTTGCTTAAATTGGAGCTGGATTGATGAAAATATTCTTTGCCTAAATGGAAGCTGGATTGATGAAAATATTCTTGCTTAAATTGGAGCTGGATTGATGAAAATAATTGTTATTTAAATAGAATTTGGATTAAACGCATTTTTGCCTAAATGGAAGCAAAGGGGGGAATTGTCCGGGGGTTAATGTCCTAGGCTAAATCAGGGAGGAATTGTCCGGGGGTTTTGTCCGGGGGTTTGTCCGGGGTTTTGTCCAGGGGGAGAAATGTCCGCGCACCGGTAGCTCTAACTCCATTACTAAGACTTGGTACCTTTTCAAGTATTAATATTCTATGGGTTTCAAATAAAATTTTACTTTTAATAACGATTAATTCATATGTCTTGTGAATCCTGATATCTTTCGGAAATGAGAAAGATATTAACTTCATTTTTTATTCTGTCCAGTAATAATTAACCTATGTTGTGGTAGCTCTAACTCCATTACTAAGACTTGGTATTTTTGTGACACATATTCTTACTTAAATTGTAGCTAGATTGATGAACATATTCTTGCTTAAATTAGAGCAGGATTGATGAATATAATTGTCATTTAAATAGAAGTTGGATGAAACGAATTCTGGCCCAAATGGAAGCTCGGTTGATGATAAGGATTCATTCTGTCCTAAATTGCACCAACAAGTATTAGCTTCATATCGGAGAGACTATCAAGCTATAAGTTCACGCCTGAATGACAGCGACAGGTGTTTACCTGTAGCGTATGACACTAACTAGTTGACACAGCACAGCGAACTGGATCATTAGCCTAAGTTTGAGCAAATAATACCTACAGAAATAGGCTATTCGCAGCAAAGGGGGAATGTCCGGGGGTTAATGTCCTAGGCTAAATCAGGGGAATTTGTCCGGGGGTTATTGTCCGGGGTTTTGTCCAGGGGAAATGTCCTACACTCGCCGCGACAAGTGGTCTCCTGACGGGGCGCGGACATTTCCCCCCGGACAAAACCCCCGGACAATTCCCCTCCTAAGGTAGGACAATTCCCCCCTGGTAGAACATATTGCGTATAAGTGGTTGTACTGTGAAACGCCGGTGCTATGTACGCAAGTTAAATTGAGGAAAAGAATTCTCGCTAAATAGAAGCCGGATTGGTACAAAATAAATTTTACCTAAATGGAAGCTGGATTGATGAAAATATTCTTGCTTAAATTGAAGCTGGATTGATGAAAATGTTCTTGCTTAAATTGAAGCTGGATTGATGAAAATATTCTTGCTTAAATTGAAGCTGGATTGATGAAAATATTCTTGCTTAAATTGGAGCTGGATTGATGAAAATAATCTTGCTTAAATTGGAGCTGGATGGATAAAAAAAATTGTTATTTAAATAGAAGTTGGATGAAACGGATTTATACCTACAGATATAGGCTATTTTTGCAGCAAGGGGGGGAATTGTCCGGTGGGTTAATGTCCTAGGCAAAATCGGGGGGGGAATTGTCCGGGTTTTTTTTGTCCGGGGGTTTGTCCAGGGGAAAATGTCCTACACTCCTCCAGACAATTCGTTTATAACGACAACTGGTCTACAGACAACTGGTCTAGCGCATGAGAAATGGCAGCTGGATGAGTTTTTACAGGTGAAATGGAGGTTGGATTGATGAAAAAACGCAAGAGAAATGGAATCTGGATGGTTCCTTTAACAGGTGAAATAAATGCTGGATTGACGAAAATAACGCATGAGAAAGAAAAGTTGGATGAAGGTATATCTAGATCTGAAATAGCAGCTGGAGCGATAAAAAAAACGCTTAAGTAATGGAAGCTGGATCAGGGTATCTTTATATCTGAAATAGAAACCGGATTGACGAAAATAACGATCGATTGAGATATAGAAGGTTTTTTAGATCTTAGCTAGAAGCTGAATGCATATTTAAATAGGCCACATGAATGAAAATCATCAATCCGCCTTCCATTTACGATAGAAAACGATTTAGCGTTTTTTTCCTCATAAATCCAGCTTCTATTTCGTCAATACGATTTGTCTGTAGACCAGGGCTTTTTTAACGTGTGTAGCCTAGTTCTACACAAAATGTGCAGTTCTAAAATGGATTCGTGTAGTTGAAGAAGCACTTTCGTCACGCTCCGTGCAGTTAAAACTAGTAAAAATAGGTCATTTTCCTCAGATTGGGAGTAATTTACCATGGATGATGAGCAAAGAGAGAAGAGGATGTGCAGTTCTAAAAATTCCTTTAAAACAGCCCTGCTGTAGACCTGTTGTCGTTAGATGAATTGTAAGAAGACCACTTAATTGTCATTAGACTGTAAACCAATAATAAATTATTGTGGTGGAACCGTCGCGAAGATCCCCTTCGGAACGGTACTCGGAGACTTCTAAACAGGGTTTGATGCAAGAAATTGGAGATTACGATTAATTTTTTGACAATCATACCCTAACCTTTTTGTGTCAACAGTTCTCAGCGAAGTAATATTAGTAATAATAATTAGAGAAATACTGTAAGTAAACCTACCATGGCCCGATATTAGTTTCAATTTATCGGCACTGCGTCAGAATAAAGATGATAGTCATAAGCCGCTTTCTCCCTCATCCAAACTTGGGACAGGACAACTAAAACATCATCAGCACCACGGGGGAACGGACATTAGCCCCCCGGACAAAAGCCCCCGGACATTAGCTCCCCGGACATTAGCCCCCGGACAAAAGCCCCCAAGGTAGGACATTAGCCCCCCCAGTCCATTATACCATTACCTAAAAATGATGCACAAAATGTAACAATGGGCCTAAGTTAAGCGAATAAGCCTACATTGCACATTAGTTCAACATTGTAAGAATATGTAAAGTTAATTGAAGGTTTATTATGCATAGGCCTATTATAAAACATTTAAAGGCATTAATTGTAGGACTCTGTGAACAACTCATTGTGCAAAGTCTCTCATAAATGTAAAAAAATATAAGTCCAAAGTTTGTGAAATCTAGATAAAAGTTTAATGCCTAACTGACCTTAAGTAACAAACCTTCGTTGTAGCCAAAACTGACACTAACAAGTAGGCCTACTGACTGTATACGATTCCCATTCGCTCATTTAAGGCCTATAATCTATTAATCTATTGTTGTCGTAGTAGGACACTAAACAAATAGACAGTATAGGTCCTGTGGGAAACGGACATTAGCCCCCCTGGACATTATCCCCCCCGGACATTATCCCCCCCGGACATTAGCCCCCCCGGACATTAGCCCCCCCGGGGTAGGACATTATCCCCCCCGGTCTATGATATCATTACCTAAAATGATGCACAAAATGTAACAATGGGCCTATGTTAAATGAATCCAGCTTCTATTTAAGATCAAAAAATACCTTCATCCAGCTTCTATTTAGCTTGCATTTTTTCATCAATCCAGCTTCTATTTAAGATCAAAAATACCTTCATCCAGCTTCTATTTAACTTGCGTTTTTTCATCAATAAAGCGTCTATTTAAGATCAAAAAATACTTTCATCCAGCTTCTATTTAACTTGCATTTTTTCATCAATCCAGCTTCTATTTAAGATCAAAAATACCTTCATCCAGCTTCTATTTAGCTTGCATTTTTTCATCAATCCAGCTTCTATTTAAGATCAAAAATACCTTCATCCAGCTTCTATTTAGCTTGCATTTTTTCATCAATCCAGCTTCTATTTAAGATCAAAAAATACCTTCATCCAGCTTCTATTTAACTTGCGTTTTTTCATAAATAAAGCGTCTATTTAAGATCAAAAATACCTTCATCCAGCTTCTATTTAACTTGCATTTTTTCATCAATCCAGCTTCTATTTAAGATCAAAAATACCTTCATCCAGCTTCTATTTAGCTTGCATTTTTTCATCAATCCAGCTTCTATTTAAGATCAAAAATACCTTCATCCAGCTTCTATTTAACTTGCGTTTTTTCATCAATAAAGCGTCTATTTAAGATCAAAAAATACCTTCATCCAGCTTCTATTTAACTTGCATTTTTTCATCAATCCAGCTTCTATTTAAGATCAAAAATACCTTCATCCAGCTTCTATTTAACTTGCATTTTTTCATCAATCCAATATTATTCTACGATTTGCACATAGGGGGGACTTTGTCCGGGGGGGCTAATGTCCTACGCAAAATCGGGGGGGAAAATGTCCGGGGGGGCTAATGTCCGGGGGGGATAATGTCCGGGGGGGATAATGTCCAGGGGGGCTAATGTCCTACAACCAGGTCCTGTATACCATTCCCATTCGTTCATTTCAAATCTAAGTTTATAAGCTTAGGCCTACTGACACAATTAGGACCTAAATGACACTAAGAACTTTCGTTTGCATGTCTATGCCAGTGACAAGTAATCAGTTACTGCACTATTCCATGATTTGTACAAAGAGGGGCTTTTGTCCGGGGGGGCTAATGTCCTAGGTAAAATCGGGGGCTTTTGTCCGGGGGGCTAATGTCCGGGGGCTAATGTCCGGGGGCTTTTGTCCGGGGGCTAATGTCCTACACCCAGCACCACGTAGGCTATGCTTGTGCTCCGTGGCACTTAACGCTCAACCCATCAACAGTTTTAGCATTGACTTTACACCCGACTTGGGCTAACATATCAACACTTGTAACAGATTATCAAATAGTTTCTCTGTTAAGAGACACCCAGCATTGTCCTTCTGGTAATTATAATTAGGTCTCTTTTGTCATATTGACTTTTGTATTATTCAGCACAGATCTCAGTAAAACTCTTCAAGGGGCGTTTTATATACTTGTGTAAGAAACCAGGTTAATATATTTAAAAAAATACTGGACAATGATTTACTTTCTAGCCAATTTCAAGAAGAATCCATTCCATTTCTGTATTACTATTTAAGGCAGCTTCTTCTTCTTTATTGTAGGCCCAAGATTCCAACGACACCATTCCTATCAACTCTGTGCTTTTTCCTTTATTTCTTTAAATTCTCGTCCATTTTCTCTGTCCATCAACCAGTCCATCATCATCTTGGTATTTTAGGCAGGCAGCTGTGCAGCAATAGCTGGTTTCCTCTGCCAGTGCCAGTCCCAAGCCTGGATAAAGGAGGAGGGCGAAACTAATCATATTTGATATGGCAGCGTCGTTAAGCAAGAAACAAGCAGCGGTAATCTATCGTTTTAACGGAAATAATTATTTGCCATTTTGTCCACTATCGTTTTAGCGGAATTAATTATTCGCCATTGCATGGGATATAGCGATGATGGCAATACAAATTGGATTGACGAAAAGAATTCTTGCTAAATAGAAGTAGGATTGATGAAATAATTTTTAACGCAATAGAGGTGGGATTTGCGAAAACATTATTGCTGAAATTGGAGCTGGATTGATGACAAATAATTGTTATTTAAATAGAAATTTAATTGATAAAAATCTGTTATTATTGAAATAGAAGCCGGATTGGTTAAATGAAATCTTGACTAAATGGAAACCTGATTGATGATAATGATTTATGCCAAAGTAGAAGCCGGAATGTTGAAAAATAATGATGCTGCGACTGCCCGAAAATTTCGTATAATTTATTCCGCTATTCCGTTTTCCGAAATGAGAAAAATAATTAATTCCGTTAAAACGATAGATTACCCAAGCAGCAATAGCTACTGGTTGAAAAATAATATCATGCGACATAAAGTGAAAATTAAAATATTATAAGAATGATTGAACTCTAAGGTCAATGATAAGTATAAAAACACATGTATACGATTTCATGCTGTAAGTTCCATATTTATAAATAACATTATAGCATCGCTTCCAATACATCTGCAATAATTGTTTTGATACACTTCAAACGCTATAGGTTGAACTGTCTCTATAACTTCGAAAGAAACATTATAATTAGCAAGATGAAGTCATTTCAAGCAATGAAAGTTGTTAACTCGAAGTTGCTCTAAACAGGAATTCTTCAGCGTTCTCAAACTTTGGTACGCACACCCCTGTGGGTACGCCAGGCGCTGGCAAATGGTACGCCAAAAAATCCAGAAATTTTATTTTTTAGTTTGTGGACTTTAATTGTGTCCATTTTCAAAATGATTCATAATGATTTTGTACATACAACAGCATCATCATTATTTATTTCACAACATATGATTAGACTCACATACTATATAGTGCATGCAACATACAGTACATGTTTAGGCCAATTTCTGTCAATTTGAAACAAAATAATGTAAAACTAGTGTAAAACCAAAGCCAGAAAGGAAAGCTGAAGTGGCCTGGTCGAGCTTTAAAATTTGTGATTCATATCAGCACATAATATATATATATATATATATAAATAATATAATATAAGTTATATAGTTATATATATATATAGTTATATACATATATATTTGTGTGTGTGAAACCAGTTTTTAAACTATTCTTGCTTTCAAAAATAAATATGGCCAAAATTTGTGATTGAAATTGATAAATTTTAAACCTGATAAGTTCTTTAAATTTCAAATCTGTGCTAATCAAAACAAGCACACAGCAATACACGCTATAGGTTTGACCTTTCTTACAGCTCCCTATAATACACCAATGATTAAAAGGACTTATAATTCGCACTATAAGGGGACTGCGCAATGGTAGTTTGTTTCACATCTGACTTTGTTGGCAATGCTGGGGATACGCCATCATTCAATTTCTTGCGTAGGGTACAAGAAAAATAAAGTTTGAGAACTCCTGATCTAAAAGCAGCAAGTTGTCTCTATTGGGAGAATTTGAGTGATGACAAAAGTTTTTTAATCTTCCTCGATATAAAATATTCCATCACACAGTCCACATGCAAAAGGCTAGCTGTCAAATAAAAGTATTAGCATTACTGCAGATTGATCTCCAGGATGTTAGCCATGGCTCATCACCAGCCTAAATGAAAGTTCTCACATTGCTCCCAAAATTGACAATGCACTTCCTTCATAGATTCTCCAGCATTCATAGTAGAGTCTTTACAAAGTCTTTATCAAGTGTGTCTTTTTACTTGGTGACTCATTCCATACAAAAAACGGGCTTTATTCAGTGTGCAAGCTGTTGTGCATTAATACTGAACAGTCACTGTATCAATATACTCTACAGCACATGTATTGTGTTTCTATTGTCAGGTCTTGCATTGAATTACAGATGATAGTCCTTCCGGAACAGACGCCCAATGAAATGCATACAGCAACAAGATAGAAGCGTCAGGAAACGTCTGAAGCCATATCATAAACATGCACATCTCTAACATTGCCATTTCTAAAGTCCATGTCTGTCTCTTAATAATAAATACTGTGCGATATGAACAGTCTTAATGCAAGTGATTTGAAGTTGGTTCAAAACCGGACAAATGACTTGTCACATCTTCACAATGACAACATGAAGTATGTCCCTTAAATAAGTCAACAAACGTGTCTTTCTGTTGAATTGAAATGTGATGGCAACAGTGTTCCATGAAAACCTTCTCGACATCAAACATTTCGTCACATACTCCGCAGCCATAGTGTCTAGCAAGAAGCTCATCAATTATCAAATCATATACACGTTGCTGGGCTTCAACTTGACTTGGCTTCTTGCTCTGACCAAGCAAGACGTCTCTCGTATTTTCTGTTGCTGACAATTTATTTTCAGCAACAACATATTCGTCTAATATAGATGTATTGTGTGAAATATTGTCACTACCACGAAATCGTTGATCGCTCACATGGATACTTGCATGAATTTTAAGAGAACCACTCCATGCAAATCTTCTGTTACAAAATTCACACATGTACGGCTTTTCTCCAGTGTGGGTTCTCATGTGCCTTTTGAGGTCAGAAATTGTTGCAAATGCTTTCATGCACAGTTCACACCGGTATGGCTTTTCTCCAGTGTGGACTCTCATGTGCCTTTTGAGATCATAACTTGTTGCAAATTCTTTAATGCACGATTCACACTTGTATGTCATTTCCGAAGTATGGGTTCATAAGTGAAATATAAGACCTTGACGTTGTGTAAATGCCATGTGACATAAACAGCAAACGTATGGCTTTTCTCCACTGTGTGTTCTTGCATGACGATCCAGATACGACATATGGGCAAATGTTTTTTCACATGTACAGCATCGAAATAGTTTTTCTCCAGACTTTTCCCAACTGTGGTTTCTTAAATGTACCGTAAGGGCATTTTTCAATTTAAATGCCTTGCCACATAAATCACATTGGTATGGCCTTTCATCAGTGTGGGTCATTCTATGGTGTTCCAAATGGCACTTTGTGGAACACACCTTCTGGCAAACATCACATTTGAATTGTTTCGAATGTGATGTTTTTACGTGACACATTAGATGACTCCTGGTTGGAAAATCTGTGTGACAAAAATCACACATGTATTGCATTTCTCCAGCGTGTGTTTTTAAATGGCGTTGTAGATCATTCATCCTACGAAAACCTCGGTGACATAAGTCACACGTGTATTGCTGTTCATCAACTGTGTGTACTCTTCTATGACTATTCAAGTTCGATTTTGTTGCAAAAATCTTGTCACAGAAATTGCATTTGAATGGTTTTTCTCCAGTATGGAGCTTTTGATGAGACTTAAGGGCATTTCTCTGCTTAAAAGATTTGCTACACAACTCACAACTGTATGGTCTTTCACCAGTGTGGATTCTTTCATGCTCTTCAAGATGATAATTCAGTCGAAATGCTTTCTCGCAAAAATGGCATTTGTACGGCTTTTTCTTTTCGGCTGTTCCTGAGTGGAATTGGAAGTTTTGCCCTTGGACATTTGAAACTGCCTGGACATTTGAAACTGCCTGGACATTTGAAACTGCCAAGACATTTGAAACTGCTTGGACATTTGAAACTGCCTGAACATTTGAAACTGCCAAGACATTTGAAACTGCCACTGGGCAGTGAACTTGAAGAATAAGAAATGACATATTAGATGACTCTTAGTTGGAAGCTCTTTGTTCGCTGCATAAATCACAATGATGTTGTATTTCTCCAGTATGTTTTCTTACATGCTTTCCAGATAACACCTCCTTTCATATTCTTTGTCACATATATTACACTTGTATTGTTTCCCTATTTTTCAATTCAGGTCTTGTGCCTGGATTCCAATAGCACACTCTAATTAACTGGTCAATTACATTATAATCGTATTCGTGCATTGTTTCGCTGGGCATTGTTGTTCCTTGTATGATTCTTGAATGCTGTTTCAAAACAAAAGATTAATCAAATATATTGTACTTCTGTAGTTTCCCCGAGTGTACAATCTTCTATCCATGAACCTTTGAAACACTAAATCCATGATGTGTACCATATACAGAACATATTTAAAAGTAACGTAATTGAGAAATGTAGGTGTTCCTGTGAAAAAAGTGGATTGTAATCTTCTTAAAATGCACTTTTATCTAGTACTGATGACAAATAGTCGCAGCCGAAAGAGAAGCAGGATTGATGAGAAGGATTCCTGCCAAAGTAGAAGCCGGATTGCTGGAAACTAATTATGCAGCGCCAGTCAAAATGATATTTTGTTTTTATCTTTGCTTTTATCCTACCACCAAAATTCATGAATTCGATGAAAAATATTTTCTGACGAAATAGAAGCGGGATTGATCGCGTGAGGGTCGGTTAGGGCTCAGGCTGGGCGTCATGAGGGTCGGTTAGGGTTAGTTTTAGGGTTAGTGCAGTCATTCTGCTTAAATTAAAGAGCTGGATTGATGAACAATAATTTTCAATGAAAAATTGATGAAAACAATTTGCTGACGAAATAGAAGCGGTATTTATCGAACAGATTCTTGCATAAACAGAAACTGGATCGATTAAAACGATTCTTGGCAAACTAGAAGTTGGATTTATTAAAGATAACAACGCTGCAACGTTAGTTCTTGGTGTCTTGGTGGTCGGATCAAAAACAAGTACCAATAATTTAGTATACTTTATTCCGCTAAAACGATAGATTACCCGAACTTGAAGTTGGATCTAGCCTATTGAAAACAGCAATGTTGAAACGAGCGACAAGGCTAAGATACGTTTACCTTTTATTCAATTCATTTATTGTAACCAACCATCAACATACACAATAGACATAGTATAACATGCTTCGCATAATCGGATGGCGGGGAACGGACATTAGCTCCCCCGGACAAAAGCCCCCGGACATTAGACCCCCGGACATTAGCCCCCGGACAAAAGCCCCCCAAGGTAGGACATTAGCCCCCCCAGTCCATTATACCATTACCTAAAAATGATGCACAAAATGTAACAATGGGCCTAAGTTAAGCGAATAAGCCTACATTGCACATTAGTTCAACATTGTAAGAATATGTAAAGTTAATTGAAGGTTTATTATGCATAGGCCTATTATAAAACATTTAAAGGCATTAATTGTAGGACTCTGTGAACAACTCATTGTGCAAAGTCTCTCATAAATGTAAAAAAATATAAGTCCAAAGTTTGTGAAATCTAGATAAAAGTTTAATGCCTAACTGACCTTAAGTAACAAACCTTCGTTGTAGCCAAAACTGACACTAACAAGTAGGCCTACTGACTGTATACGATTCCCATTCGCTCATTTAAGGCCTATAATCTATTAATCTATTGTTGTCGTAGTAGGACACTAAACAAATAGACAGTATAGGTCCTGTATACCATTCCCATTCGTTCATTTCAAATCTAAGTTTATAAGCTTAGGCCTACTGACACAATTAGGACCTAAATGACACTAAGAACTTTCGTTTGCATGTCTATGCCAGTGACAAGTAATCAGTTACTGCACTATTCCATGATTTGTACAAAGAGGGGCTTTTGTCCGGGGGGGCTAATGTCCTAGGTAAAATCGGGGGCTTTTGTCCGGGGGCTAATGTCCGGGGGCTAATGTCCGGGGGCTTTTGTCCGGGGGAGCTAATGTCCTACACCCTCGGATGGCAACAAGGAAGGCCCTAAGGGATGAATATCCCGCTAACAGGGACACCTAATTACTTATCAATTTTAACAGATGGCTAGACGGTTGACATAATGAATTGAACAATAGGCAAGAAAGAACAGGATAAGATGAAAATTAATGTAGTAAACTTAACTAAGAACGCAAAAACAAACACAAAAACAATAATAAAATCAAATAAAATAAAATCAGTGCCTACAAGGTTAAATGTCTTTGCAGTCATTAACCAAATAGTTGCGCAATAGTGTCTTTGCCCTTTGTAAACTGGAAGCTTGTTGAACATGATTAGGAAACGAGTTCCATATACCTGGTCCAGTATATTTAATATGGAATCTTCTTGAATTTAAACGAGCGGATATGGCTCGATAATGAGAGGAGTTCCTAGTAGAATAGTTGTGTATTTCAGAACCTTTTTGGAAGTACCCTGCAAAGTTAAGGGGAAGAAGATCATGGGTGAACCGATACATAAAGATTCCTATCTGAAAAGTCATTATTTGGTGAAATTTTAATAAATTTAATGATTGAAATAAAGGACTTGAGTGAATAAAAGGCTTAACTCCAGCTATGATACGTATTGCACGTTTTTGGAGAAGTACTAATTTATTGAGCCTGGATTTATATGTAGATGCCCAAACTAAATTACAGTATGAGAGATAAGGATATATTAATGAGTAGTACAATTTAACACGAATAGCGGGGGGGAGTATATGGGAGGTTCGACGAAGGATACCAACACTTTTTGCAACCTTCGCAGAGATATATTTAATATGATCATTCCATGTGAGGTGTTGATCTATGTGCACACCAAGAAATTTAGTGGAGCTAACCTGCGTTATGGAGGTATCGTTAATAGACAGTTGCAATTCATTCTGGGGGCACATCTTTTTATTAGTTCGAAATAGCATAAAGTTAGTTTTATCTATGTTTAAGGAGAGTCTATTAGCAGAGAACCATTCGGCAATGAAGACAAGCTCATTGTTTACTGTTTGTATTAGACTCTGGTAGGATTTATGAGAGTGAAAAACATTTGTATCGTCAGCAAAGAGGATGAATGAAAGAGTTTTTTTTATTTTTTATATTATTTTTTATATATTTTTTTTTTTATATTTTTTATATTTTTTATTGATTTTAACGAACGACGCTGCAGCGAGTGAGTAATTGACGGTGCCAAAATACATGTTTGTCAAGTACCTTTTTTTAAAAATTTGATGAAAAATATTTTCTGACGAAATTGAAGCGGGATTTATCGTGTGAGGGTCGGTTAGGGCTCAGGTTAGGCGTCGTGAGGGTCGGTTAGGGTTAGCTTTAGGGTTAGTGCAGTCATTCTGAAGCTGGATTGATGTGATGAACAATAGTTTTCAATGAAAAATGGATGAAAAATATTTGCTGACGAAATAGAAGCGGGATTTATCGAACAAATTCTTGCCTAAAGAGAAGCTGGATCGATTAAAAGGATTCTCGGCAAACTAGAAGTCGGATTTATTAAAGATAACAACGCTGCAACGTTAGTTCTTGGTGTCTACCGAGTCACTATAGAACGTCTACCGAGTCATTATAGAACTCTACCTAATTTAGTAAAGTTAAATGCGGCTTAAGTTAAAGTTAAACGAAACCAGTTATCGATCCCCGCGGCATGGAAAATAGTAAAAACGTTTCAGATGTGAAGAAATAAAAAAAATGGCGTTAAAGAGACAACACACAACAATGCAGTTAGATTTGAGATACTCCTCACCTCTACCGAATGAATTCTCTACTATCGATACTTCTTAAAATAATAATTTTATATTATTATGTCGTTGCTTCTAATTCATAATATTACAAATGAAATGGGATAAGAAAAACTTAAATCGTGTCTCGTCTGAGTAAAAATGTCGCGAAGATCCCCTTAGATACTCAGAGACGGTGTCACGACAACTCGTCTACCGACAACTCGTCTAACGAGTGAGTAATTGACGATGAGTAATTGACGATTGACACTCTTTAGATTGGTCTCCGGACAATTCGTCTACGACAACTGGTCTACAGACAGCTGATCCAGCGCTTGAGAAATGGAAGCTGGATGAAAGTTTTTACAGGTGAAATGGAGGTTGGATTGATGAAAAAACGCAAGAGAAATGAAATCTGGATGATGGCTCTTTTACAGGTGAAATAGAAGCTGGATTGACGAAAATAACGTATGAGAAACAAAAGCTGGATGAAAGTATTTCTTGATCTGAAATAGAAGCTGGATTGATGAAAAACGCTTAAGTAATGGAAGCTGGATAAGGTATTGTTTTATATCTGAAATAGAAGCTGGATTGACGAAAATAACGGGTGAGAAATAGAAGCTGGATGAAGGTATTTTAGATCTGAAGTAGAAGCTGGATGCATGGCGAAATACATGAATAAAATCATCGATCCAGCTTCCATTTAAGATAGGAAACTATTTTCATAAATCCAGCTTATATTTCATCAATACTATTCGTCTGTAGACCAGTTGTCGTAGACGAATTGTCCGGAGACCACTTGTCGTTAGACGAGTTGTCGTGACACCGTTTAGAGACATTGATCGTCCTAATGATAATTTTTGTTGTTGTCAGGGAACCACTTGTCGTTAGACGAGTTGTCGGCTGTAGACCAAAATGTCGTGGAACTATAACAGCATCGTCATTTATTTATTTCACAACATATGATTAGATTCCCATTATCACATGCTATATAGTGCATGCAACATTTATATATATATATATATAAATATATATGTGTGTGTGTGTGTGTTTAGGCCAATTTCTATCAATTTGAAACCAAAATAATGCAAAAATAGTGTAAAACCAAAGCGAGAAACGAGAGCTTAAGTTGCCAGGTCGAGCTTTAAAATTTGTGATTTCATTCAGCACATTATATATATATATATATATATATATATATATATATATATTTGTGTGTGTGTGTGTGTGTGTGTGTGAAACCAGTTTTTAAACTATTCTTGCTATCAAAAATAAATATAGCCCAAATTTGCATTTGAAATTGACAAATATTAAACCAGAAAAGTTTTTAAATTTCAAATATGTACTAGTCAAAACAAGCATGCCACAATACAACGCTATAGGTTCGCCCTTTCTTACAGGGATTATAGAAAAATTTTCCCTTTCTGTTGATAAGATTACAATATTACACAATTGAAACTATACATATTTTAAATTTTGCTCCCTTTACACAACTCTAGTACACCAATGATTACATGTAAAAGGACCTTTTGTTCGCATTACAAGGGGACTTGACAATGGCAATTTGTTTCTGATCTGACTTTCCTGGCAATGTTGGGGTACGCCATCATTCGATTTTGGCATGGGGTGCAAGAAAAAATAAAGTTTGAGAACATCTGATCTAAAAGCAGTAACTTGAAAGACGTTATTTAAAAATATCCGAAAGTTGTCTCTGTTGGGAGAAATCGAGTGATGACAACATTCCTTCGTCTTCCTTGATATCAAATATTAAATATTCCATCACACAATCCACATGCAAAAAGGCTAGCTGTGAAATATAATATTAGCAATCACTACATATTGATCTCCAGAGTTTTAGCCATGCCTCGTCACCAGCCTAAATGAAAGTTCTCACATTGCTCCTAATATAGATGCATCTCCTTCATAGATTCTCCACTTATAGTAGAGACCTGATGTTCAGAACTTTCATGAAATCGATGAAAAGTCTTTACAAAGTCTTTCTGTAGTGTGTGTGTGTGTGTTCTTAATTGGGGACCATCACTCCATACTAAAAGGGTTTTATTCCAGTGTGCAAGCTGTTGTGCACGGGTCTAGGACTTTACCCCCCGGCCCATTACCCCCTGCCATTTCACCCCTGCCATTACCCCCGCCCATTACCCCCGTAGGACATTACCCCCTGTCATTACCCCCGGTCTGCTTACATTTGGGGCTAGTTTATGTACGTATGTTTGTATGTATATATGTATGTATGTTGTTTGCGAATTTGTTCAATCCAGCTTCTATTTCATACCTATAAATACCTTCATCCAGCTTCTATTTCTCGATCGTTATTTTCGTCAATCCAGCTTCTATTTCGGACATAGAAATACCTTCATCCAGCTCTTATTTCTCATGCTTTATTTTCGTCACTCGAGCTTCTAATTCACCTGTAAAAACCCATCATCCAGATTCTATTTCTCAATGCGTCACAATCGGATTGACAAAAATAACGCATGAGAAATAAAAGCTGGATGAAGGTATTTTTATATATGAAATAGAAGCTGGATTGACGAAAATAAAGCATGAGAAATGGAAGCTGGATGAGGGTATTTTTATATATGAAATAGAAGCTGGATTGACGAAAATAAAACATGAGAATTGGAAGCTGGATGAGTGTATTTTTATGTATGAAATAGAAGCTGGATTGACGAAAATAAAGCATGAGAAATGGAAGCTGGATGAGGGTATTTTTATATTTGAGATAGAAGCTGGATTGACGAGAATAGTGAGCGAGAAATAGAAGCTTGATGAACCGAACACCCTCGTACATACATACATACATGCATACATACATACAAAACATACGTACATAAACTAACCCCAAATGTAAGCAGACCGGGGGGTAATGACAGGGGGGTAATGTCCTACGGGGTGTAATGGGCGGGGGTAATGGCAGGGGTAAATGGCAGGGGGGAATGGGCCGGGGGGTAAAGTCCGGATACCGTTGTGCACTAACACTGGACAGTCAGTGTATCAATATACTCTGTGATAAATTGCACCTGTATTATCTTTCTATAGCCAGGTCTTGCATTGAATTACAGATGATAATCCTACTAGAACAGTCCTCCAAAGGAATGCATACAGTTCCAAGACACTTCTGAAGGCATATCAGAAATATGCACATCTGTAACATTGTCCTTGCTAATACCCATGTCTCTCTCAATAATTAAAATCACCAACTGTATCAATGCACGATATGAACAGTCTTAATGCAAGTGATTTGAAGTTTGATCAACATCGGACAAATGACTCATGTCATCTCCACAATGGCAACATGAAGGATGTCCCTTAATTAGGTCAACAAATGTGTCTTTCTGTTGAGTCGAAATGTGATGGCAACAGTGCTCCATGAAAACTTTCTCGACATCAAACATTTCGTCACATACTCCGCAGCCATAGTGTCTAGCAAGAAGCTCATCAATTATCAAATCATATACACGTTGCTGGGCTTCAACTTGACTTGGCTTCTTGCTCTGTCCAAGCAAGACGTCTCTCGTATTTTCTATTGCTGACAATTTATTTTCAGCAACAACATAGTCGCCTACTATAGATGTATTGTGTGAGGTATTATCATTACCACGAAATCCTTTATCGTTCACATGGATACTTGCATGGCTTTTAGGAAAACCACTATGGACAAATGTTTCATTAGAAAATTCACACCCATACGGAATTTCTCTAGTGTGGGTTCTCAAGTGCCTTTTGAGGTCACGTGTAAATGAAAATTCTTTCATGCACAATTCACACTTGTATGGCTTTTCACCAGTATGAGTTCTAAAGTGAACTTTAAGACTTGTAAGTCCCGTAAATGCCATGTGACATAAACTGCAAACGTATGGTGTTTCTCCACTGTGTATTCTTGCATGACGATCCCGATATGACTTACGGGTAAATGTTTTCTTGCATGTACTGCATCGAAATGGTTTTTCTCCAGACTTTTCCCAACTGTGGGTCTTTAAATGCATCTGTAGGGAATTTTTCAGCCTAAATGCCTTGCTACACAAATCACATTGGAATGGTCTTTCACCAGTGTGGATCATTCTATGGTGTTCCAAATGACACTTTGTGGAGCACACCTTCTGGCAAATATCACATTTGAATTGCTTTGTATCTTTGTGCGTTTTTACGTGACACATTAGATGATGCCTAGTTGGAAAATCTATCTGACATAAATCACATGTGTATTGCTTTTTTCCATCGTGTGTTTTTAAATGGCGTTGTAGATCATTCTTCCTACGGAAATCTATGTGACATAAATCACAAGTGTAATGCCGTTCATAAACTGTGTGTACTGTCATATGACTGTTCAAGTTCGATTTCGTTGCAAACTCTTTGTTACATGTGTATTGCTTTTTTCCATCGTGTGTTTTTAAATGGCGTTGTAGATCATTCTTCCTACGGAAATCTATGTGACATAAATCACACGTGTAATGCCGTTCATAAACTGTGTGTACTGTCATATGACTATTCAAGTTCGATTTACTTGCAAACTCTTTGTTACAGATAGCACATCTGAATGGTTTTTCTCCAGTATGGAGCTTTTTATGGGTGTATAGGGCACCTTTCTGTCGAAAGGATTTGCTACACAATTCACAAATGTATGGTCTTTCACCAGTGTGAATACTTCCATGATCCTGAAGATTCCACTTCGAAATAAATTCTTTTTGGCAAACATTGCATTGGTAAGGCTCTTCGTCTTCGTGGGTTCCTAATTGGCGTTGGGGGTCTTGCAACTGGACGTTTGAAACTGCCACTGGGCAGAGGACTTGAAGGAAGATGAATGACATAATTATTACATGTAGATGAGTCTTAGTTGGAAACTCTCCTTTCATTACATAAATCACAATTGTGTTCTATTTCTCCAGTGTGTGTGTGTGTTCCTACATGCTTTCCTGATGATACCTCAATTCATATTCTTTGTCACATATATTGCACTTGTATTGTTTTCACAATTTCGCCAGTGCAGTCTTGTGCCTGGATCCCAAGATCGCCACTCTATTTAAATGCTCTAAAAAAACAAATCAATCATTCTTTTCATCAATTAGGCTTTCATCATTAGGCGTTTGCTACATCTGTCCGTCTTGTATTTGAGTCTAAGAAATCAGTACACTTATTTAAGGAGGAATTGTTTTCGTAAATGAAACTTCTATATAAAAGGGATTTTTTCTTCAATCGAACTCACATTTAGGAAGGTGATTGTTACATTTACCTATATTTATAGATTCACCTCATTGGTCATCAAGTGGCAACCTCATCAGTTCATTTTCTATTTCAGCAAGGGTTTCATTGATCTGTTTTCGATTTATCATGATTTATTTTCGTCAAATCCATTTTGTTGGTGAACCACTTATCGGTAAATGAATTGTCCATGAACCAGTTGTCGTGACACAAACTAGCATTGTTGAAAAATAATTGCTGCCGAAGGAGAAGCGGGATTGATGAGAAGGATTCAGGCAAAACTAGAAGGGTTCCATCACAACTTGTCCAACAATGACTGGTCCAAAGACAACTGGTCCAACAACGACTAGTCCAACGACAACTGGTCCACCAAAAAAATAGAAGCCAGATTAATGAGAAAGCGCTTGAGAAATGGAAGCTGGAAGCTCTTCATTTATGAAATAGGAGCTGGATTTATGAAAAGACTTTCATGGTTTCTAGCCTAATTGGAAGCCGGATTGATAATTTTCATTCATGTACTTCAACACGCATCCAGATCTAAAAACGCCTTTATCCAGCTTCCATTTCTTAAGCGTCTTTCATCAATCCAGCTTTTATTCCACATGTAAAAGAACCTTCATTCAGCTTCTATTTCCCAAGCGTTCTGTTCATAAGTCCAGCTTCTATTTCACCTGTAAAAGAACCCTTATCCAGCTTCCATTTCTCACAAATTTTTTTCATCAATCCAGCATCTATTTCAGCTTCAAAACCATCGACTAAAAACTTCCCAGTGAACACTTTGTTGTTAAACATTTGTCGATGGACCAATATTTCGTGGACCAGTTGTCGTGACACCAGCTAGAAGTCGGGGTAATTGGGTAGTTTAGCGTCACAAATTATTTTGACCATTTCTTTGCAATAATAACTGAAAGACATATACAATAACACATATTTAATTGAGAAAATCACAAAATGTGTGCTTGAAAACCTCAAGGAAGTCCCAAACGGGGTAACTCACATAGGCCAGTGAGAAATGCTTCGTAAATGGAAGCTGGATGAGAATTTCGACAATCCTCCTAAGTCCTGTGCCAAATTATTTCACAGCACTTGTCTCACCGTCACCGTTCACATCGACTACTAAATAATAAAAAAAGTAAGTAAAAGTCCAGCTTTTTCAATTGCATCAGCGGTTTTATGAATCCAACTTCTGTTTTAATAATGATTATTTTTCATCAATCCAGCTCCAATTTAAGCTAGAATATTTTTATTAACCCAGCTTCTATTTCTCGCCCGTTATTTTCGTCAACCCAGCTTCTATTTCTCGCCCGTTATTTTCGTCAACCCAGCTTCTATTTCAGATATAGCAATACCATCATCCAGCTTCCATAACTTCAGCGTTTTTTCATCAATCCCACTTCTATTTCACATCTAGAAATACCTTCATTCAGCTTCCATAACTTCAGCGTTTTTTCATCAATCCCACTTCTATTTCACATCTAGAAATAATCCTACGTGCGAAATAACCTGTCATAAAACTTTGGAGAAGCATATCTATGTGATAAGCCATGCGAAATAATTTGGAACCGGACTTAGGAGGATTGCCAGAATTTCTTATGGCTAAAATAGTAGCTGGATTGATGAAAAGAATGCTTCAGAGATGGAAGCTGGATCAAGGCTCTGTAACAGTAGTTGAAATAGAGGCTGGAAGCTGGATAACAGTTTTTATAGATCTCAAATGGAAGCTGGATTCACGAACAGAACGAAAAAGAAATGGAAGCTGGATGAATGTTTTTCTAAAATAGAAGCTGGATTTATGAAAAGAACAATAAAGAAATGGAAGCTTGATGAAGGTTGCAGAATTGATGAAGTAGAAGCTGGATTGGTGAGAAATTCCAAACCTCAGCAATAATCTGATTAATTTGGGACGCTAAACTACCCAATTACCGAAGTCGGTTTGACGAAAATAATCATACTGCGCTAGACAAATATTTTGTATAATTTGTTCGACTATAACGATAGATTACCTAATCTAGAAGCTGGATTTATCTAAAACAGTAATGTTGCACAAAATGGTATCGTTCTATAATGACTCGGTAGCAAGTACCGTTTTTTTTATAAATTCGATGAAAAATATTTCCTCACGAAATAGAACCGGGATTTTGCGCGTGAGGGTCGGTTAGGGCTCAGGTTAGGCGTCGTGAGGGTCGGTTAGGGTTAGTTTCAGGCTTAGTGCAGTCATTCTGCTGAAATTGAAGCTGGATTGATGAACACTAATTTTCAATGCAAAATGGATGAAAACTATTTGCTGACGAAATAGAAGCGGGATTTATCGAACAAATTCTTGCCTAAACAGAAGCTGGATCGATTAAAAAAATTATCGGCAAACTAGAAGTTGGATTTATTAAAGATAACAACGCTGCAACGTTATCTACCGAGTCATTATAGAACTATTACCGAGTCATTATAGAACGCTACCCAAACAGCGAATAACTGACAAGGCCAAGACATGTTTACCTCGGATTAGTTAAAAATAATAATACCGCGGCGAGTGAATAATTTTCGACATTAAACTAAACGACATCCAAATAATTTGGTAACCGGTAACAGAAAATAAGGATTAATCATAAATTACCGGTAAGTGAAACCACTAAGTCTTGTCAATCCATTATATAATAGTAATTGTCTATAGTGCGAAGGGAAAAAAATGGCGTTACAGAAAATAAACCTTACAACCATGCCTACAACGTAGAGTTAAGTTACATGCTAGATAATCATACTCCTGTCCTCTACTGAATGAATACTCTAGTAATGATCATTATTATTATTATTATCAGCTGCGGGTCCTGATGGACTAACAGCGTGGATGCTCAAGGGAGCGGCACACCTACTTGCTGAGCCTGTCGCAGTGCTATTCAACTCGTCGATCCATTATGCATATGTTCCGCCGCAGTGGAAAGCAAGTACAATATCACCGGTACCTAAGATCTCTCATCCTTTGGAAGCTGTCGACTTTCGCCCGATCTCTGTTACGTCCATTTTATGCCAACTCTTGGAGAAGATCATAGCGCACCGTTTCTTTTATCCTTTTCTGACGGATCCTTGCTCAAACTATCAATTCTCTGATCAGTATGCTTTCCGCCCCACCGGATCTACCACCGCAGCCCTTATATCATTGACTGAGGGTCTTCTGGAGCTTCTCAAAGACAACCTTTACGTTCACTTAATAGCTCTCGACTTCTCTAAAGCTTTTGATATGGTCAGACATGCGTATCTTGCGGAGCAATTGGCCGAACTGCCCATTCCGGACTGTGTACACAACTGGATTGTGACCTTCCTCACAAACCGCAGACATGTAACAAAATACAATGGATTGGTCTCGGATGCAGCTGACATCAACGCTAGCATTGTTCAAGGATCTGGTCTGGGTCCTTTGAACTTTCTAACGGCCATTTCGAAACTCAAAACAGTACGTCCCAGAAACCGCATGGCCAAATACGCTGACGATACTTACCTGTTGGTACCAGCCATCAACAGTGACACAATTAGGGAAGAACTAGATCATGTAACGGAGTGGGCCAAACGCTGCAACTTGACTCTCAATCAAAGAAAGACTCAGGAGATGGTTGTTCACCGTCCGGGACGAGGAATGCTACAGTTCGGTCCAGCAGAGATTCCGGGTCTTATTCGGTCCAAAGTATGACGATTTTAGGGGTTGTCGTGACTGAAAACCTAGGGTTTGAAGCCCATATCAGGCGAATATGCATCCAGGCAAGACAGTCGCTTTATACCTTGCGAATCATGACTGCACACGGCCTCAATGGACCAAGCCTGCATGACGTTTGTAGGATGACCACAGTGGCACGCATGTTATATGCGGCCCCGGCATGGTGGGGCTTTGCAGGGCAACAGGAACGCGGCAGACTGCAGGCCATATTGGACCGTTTGATCCGACTGCACTATCTTCCTGAGGACAATCCTACATTCGAGGCTCTGTGTAGCACGGCGGACGGGAGGCTCTTCGCTGCCCTCCTACTTAATCCAGGACATGTATTGAACCCACTCCTCCCACCATTGAGGCCCCAGCCTTATTCCATGAGGCCAAGACTACATGACCGAATCATTCTGTAACGCCCGCCCCTATCGCCATCCCCGGAGTCGCCACTTCCGGATCCTCGGCCGATGGGACCACGTGCTGCTGTGGACCATAGTTCTTAGAGATAGAGGGAGGACTGGATGAGGTGACTTCCGGGTTCGAATCCCAGCGATGGAAAGGCGGCCAGTTATGTCGGCTGCCCAACTCCCTATATGAAATTGGAGCCTTGCTGGACAATCGCTCACTTCTTCGCAGTATACCGGGATGTATGAATTCTTTAGACCTAGCCCCCAATCTTTCTGCCAGGCCGATGGACGAGTGGTATGGCGCGTCCGCAGTGGTAATAGCGGTGGACCTCGGTCCAGGATTCGAATCCACAGCAGATCTTGGTACCGGCGATGCTTCTAGTCTTTCTAAGCGTGACACAACCTCCGTCAGCGCTTCCCTAACATTGGACTGTACAGCAGAGATTTCCTCTCTGATTTCCTCTCTGACATTTAGTTGTACAGCCAATACATCAGCTTTCACAGAAGTAATTGCCTCTTGCGTATCTCTAGCGTGCAATAATATTGTATAGACGAGTGCATAGAAGTCATCGCTTCATGTGTATCCATAGCATTGTTCTGCAAAGACGAATGCATGGAAGTTATGGCTTCCATTACTAACTCCAAAGATGAAGGAGGCCTAGACGGTTGGGCCGGGGTTACTGCCCTAGAAGTATCCATGGCGCTAAATCAGTTTCCTTTATCACTATCACTAGCAATGAACAGAGTCGGTAAATTTAATTCTATTTCTTATTATTATCATTCAATTAAATCTTCAATCAACATTAGCTACATTCAATGCAATCAGTGATTAAAGTCAGTAAGTTTAATTAATACTTCTTATTATTTGCAAAGGCATTCAATGAAAATCAAATGCAGACAATTCAATGCCAACACCTTTCAAGGCAAACACATTTCCATGTAAATACATTTAAATGCAAACACATTTCAACCGGAGTAGGCCTAAATTAAACCCCGATTTGCACTCAAGTCCCACGGCCAATTTCGATTCAGTCCAAAATATCTATATAACCGATCGCATTAATTCCCCTTACAAAGCGTACCTTATCTTCCGTCGCGATGGATAGGATGCGAAGAATCCGGAGTCGTATGGAGATCCGGGGAATGCGTCGATGATATTGCGCCAGCGGTGAACCGCTGGGGTCCGATGCCCGTAGACCGATGGCAAAAGGCGACGAACAAGAATAACACGTCGTACTATTTTTTAGGATTAATTGACGCCCTTAGGCAACAAACTTTCAGATACCGCACGAAACGCAACAGAATTGGTAGGCGATAAAATAATTATTCGCTCCTGCGAAATGTAGACTGAAGGGCTGAAGCGACGAATCACCAACAGAACGACAGCGATGACGATTCAATGCACGCGGAGAAGATCACGCCATGTGATCGTACGAAGAAAGGCCTGGCCGTATTCTCCCCGAAAAGAGCCGATGCAGAACAGAAATTCAACGCCGCCGATACAATTTCCGCATCAAAATATTTATATACGACTCCTGTCGATAAATGAAACCAAGCAGAATCCGTAAGAAACTCAACTACGCAATATCGGCGTCGAACTCAAAACGATTCGTAACTCAAACGTGTCTTAACTTCTTCAAATTCCGCCGTGATCTGCCCATCGACAAAGATACGTCTACTATCCGTGAACTTCTGGCCGCGTCTCCGACTTCACCGACCGTGCGCGTTCCTTATATTAAGTCTTCTTGCCGCTGACGCCAGTGACGTCAGATCACAGGTGCTGACTATCTGCGTCATACGCGCCAAAATGGCCGCCAAATCCAAGTCACGTACGCCTGCACGTGCATCATCGTATCTACCTCTGCCGTCTGTCTGTCGCTATCGGTCCTTCACTCTCTCTCTCTTTGCCTCTCAAAACGCGCCGTCTGACGACCACACGTGCGTCTCCCCTTCCCTTCGAGGCGTCGATTAAACCGTGCGAAACACGGCAGTTTCCATACAGGCAAGAAATCGGACTGTATTTGACAAGCGGCTGCCCACGACGTGTCCTTTTCTCTGTCCGTCTTTATGTCCTTTTCCATATCTCCGCCTGTGATAGCGACTTTGTCTGTTGTGACATTGCGTGTCTGCGCGACTATGTCTGTCGTCGCTCCCCTCCTCTCTTTGCTACAGCTCCTGCGTAAGGCCGACCGTGGGAGAGATTCGCGACGGTCGCCGCTGTCTTTGAAGACGACGACCGAGGCGGCGACCGAAGCGTGAGATAAATTCGCGACGAAAGACCGACCGCCACGGCAGCCGCCGGTGCTCTTTCTCGACCGTGAGAACTTTTGCCGACTTATCGATCGCTGCGTCGGCCTCCCGACAATCGCGACAACGACCGCCAACCGCCCACGTAGCAATCGGCTCCACACCAGATGGCGCTAGCGATTAAAACGCGGCGGAAGTAAAATTGCAATGGCCGCCCTCAAACATATAAATATACCGATCACCCGAAGCGTAAATGGCGGCGACCGGAAATCATAGCGTCAAGTTATACGCGGACGTCACAATTTCTAGGGCGGACAACCTAACGAGGAAATCATTTATAACAAGGATGCTTTATCAGATTTAAATGTAATACAAAAAACCAAAGTGCAGCATAAATTGTTAGTCATTAAAAGAACTTCTTTTTTAAATTTAAAATTTATGTTGGATTTGGACTTAGGATTTTATGCTATTCTAAAACACTTTGACATTGATTGGATATAGAAATTATGAACGTTTGTTTATTATACTTTGTATGTACACCAAAATGCGGATAGCAATTGGTATATTAAAGAATATTCTTATCTTATCTTATCTTATTATAGAATCTTAAAAATCAAATGGATTCTCTAAATTAAATCATGGGAAGGAATTTGAACAAGATCCTTATACGTCCGTCGAATTATTGGATCGTACGATCGTTCCTCTGCCAGGCTGTTGAGGCTACGGTAACTGTCATCTCTCCATTTGTACCGTGCTTCTTGAATGGTGTATGCTCATAATAATTCGTTTTAGTGAGTTCTTGATGACATAGTACAGCGACCAATTACAAATAAGAAATGATAAAGAAAGTCATAATCATTCAATCAAATGGATGGAAGTCGGAAAGAGGAGTAATGGTCGAGTATCTGTAAAGAACTCGCGAAATGTAATTCCTTTCGTCCTTAACCGGGAGTTCAAAACTGTGAGGACGAGGACGAAGATTATACGGCGTGTGGACTCTCGGTGGGAAAATTTTTAATCAGGACGTGTGAGTCGAGTCGGATCATGTGTGCCTCTCCCGCATGGTTTGTCAGCAGCTAAAGAATTTATATTAGCTGAAACAAATATTGAAGATGAATTTAAAGTGCTAATTATAATTGAAGATAACAGTAATCACAATCGTAATTATTAATTTATACAGCGCCATTTAAGAGAAATTCTTCAGAGGAGCTTGCAATAACTCAAGCACTGATAATGACCTCCGGGAATAATGGCACAATTTCTTGTTTCATGTTGATTGTAGGTAGCTTCTAAAGATCTACATTATTTCTTTTAATTGCACCTAAAATAGACTTATTACAAGGTTTTATAGTTGAACATTGGACTTCATTATAGGCCTATGTAATTACTATTCTTGTATACATAAATCATGTTCATAGCACAAAGAAGGTTCTAGGACAAAATGGTAGCGGACAAAATGGTACGGACAAAACGGTATGTTTAAATGGAGGCTGGATGAGGGTATTTTGTTGCTGAAATAGAGGGTGGCTGGCTTTTTTGTCGCTGAAGTAGAGCTCTAGTGAAGAAAAAAGTTTGAGAAAAGGAGGCTGGATTGGCGAAAAAAATGCTTGAGAAATGGAAGCTGAATTGATGTCTTTCATTCATGTGTTTCATGATGTATCCAGCTTCAATTTCAGCCATAAGATTTCTTAAATCAACCTTCATTTGTAATGCATCTTTCACTAATCCAGCCTCTATTTCAGGGTGTCACGACAACTCGTCTACCGACAACTCGTCTAACGACAAGTGGTCTCCGGACAATTCGTCTACGACAACTGGTCTACAGACAACTGATCCAGCGCTTGAGAAATGGAAGCTGGATGAAAGTTTTTACAGGTGAAATGGAGGTTGGATTGATGAAAAAACGCAAGAGAAATGAAATCTGGATGATGGCTCTTTTACAGGTGAAATAGAAGCTGCAATGACGAAAATAACGTACGAGAAACAAAAGCTGGATGAAAGTATTTCTTGATCTGAAATAGAAGCTGGATTGATGAAAAACGCTTAAGTAATGGAAGCTGGAAAAGGGTATTGTTTTATATCTGAAATAGAAGCTGGATTGACGAAAATAACGGGTGAGAAATAGAAGCTGGATGAAGGTATTTTTAGATCTGAAGTAGAAGCTGGAAGCATGTCGAAATACATGAATAAAATCATCGATCCAGCTTCCATTTAAGCTAAGAAACCATTTTCATAAATCCAGCTTCTATTTCATCAATACTATTCGTCTGTAGACCAGTTGTCGTTAGACCAATTGTCCGGAGACGAGTTGTCGGTAGACGAGTTGTTGGTAGACCAGTTGTCGTGGAACCCTATTTCAGCTATGAAAATACCCTGATACAGCTTCTATATCTAAAGCATTATTTTCATCAATCCAGCTTCCATTTCATATATAAAAATATCCATGCAGAGCCTTCATCCAGCTTCCATTTCACATGCGTCTTTTCATTAATCCGGCCTCTATTTCATATATAAAAAAACACTAATCCAGCTTTCATTTCATCCATACCATTTTGTCCGCTACCATTTTGTCCAGTCACCCTTGAAAGGCATTATTTCAAAATATTCAAGAGTTGTCTCTTTTGGGAGATAACGAATGATGATAACATTCCTTCATCGTCCTCGAAATCAAATATCCCATCAAACAAGCCACATGCTAAAGTCTAGCTGTGAAAAATATGAGCAATCACTACAGATTGATCTCCAGAGTGTTAGCCATGCCTCATCACCAGCAAAAAATGAGAGTTCTCGCATTTCTCCCAAAATTAACAATTTAAGCATCTCCTTCATAAATTCTCCATCACTTATAGCAGAGACACAATTTTCTGTATTATCATGAAATCGATTAAAAGTCTTTATAACAAAGTCTTTCTATAGTGCAGGTTCTTATTTGGAGACAATCATTCCGTACAACAAAATGGGCTTCATTCGAATAATTATACAAACTTTTGTGCATAAGACAGTCACCTTAACAATATGCTGTGTGATAACATGTATGAACATGTATTGTCTTTCGATTGTCAGCTCTTGCATTGAATTACAGATGATAATTCTTCTAGAACAGTCGCCCAATGAAATGCGCACCGTACCGAGATAGATGGTTCATGAAGCTTCTGAAGGCATATCAGAAATATGCACATATCTAACATTGGTAGGCCTATTTCTAATGTCCTTGTCTGTCTCTTAATAAATACGGTAAATAACCAACTATATCAACGTACAATATGAACAGTCTTAATGTAGGTGATCTGAAATTGGTTCAAAACCGGACAAGTGACTTGTCACATGTTCACAATATACAATACAATTAGTCAGTTAGACCGCGCTTTAACAAAACAAGTCTTGCACAAGAGCGCGCTTCACTACAGATCTAGTTATAATGCAATGAAAATAAATGAGTTTTTAACTTTGATTTAATATCTCTTTTAATATCTCAATGGCAACATGAAGGATGTCCCTTAGTTAGGTCAACAAATGTGTCTTTCTGTTCAGTCGAAATAATATTATGATGGCAACAGTGTTCCATAAAAACTTTCTCGACATCAAACATTTCATCACATAGGCTACTCCGCAGCCATAGTGTCTAGCAAGAAGCTCATCAATGATCAAATCAACTTCACGTTGCTGGGCTTTAACTTCACTTGGCTCCTTGCATAAAGTTCCAAGATAGACAGTTCAGGAAACTCTTGAAGGCATAATAAGAAAATATACACATCTACAACATTGCCATTTGTAATGTCCATGTCTGTCTCTTAATAATTAAATAACGTACAATATGAACAGTCTCAATGCAGGTGCTTTGAAGTTGGTTCAAAACTGGACAAATGACTTATTATCATCTCCACAATGGCAACATGAAGTATTTATCTTAATTAGGTCAACAAACGTCTCTTTCTGTTGAGTGGAAATATGATGGCAACAGTGTTCAATGAAAACTTTTTCGACATCAAACATTTCATCACATACTCCGCAGCCATAGTGTCTAGCAAGAAGCTCATCAATGATCAAATCATAAACACGTTGCTGGGCTTCAACATGGCTTGGCTCCTTGCTCTGTCCAAGCAAGACGTCTCTCATATTTTCTGTTGCTGACAACTCATTTTCAGCAACAACATAGTCGTCTACTATAGATGTATTGTGTGAAATATTGTCATTACAACGAAATCGCTGATCTCTCACATGGATAATTGCATGACTTTTAAGAGAACCACTCCGGGCAAATCTTCTGTTACAAAATTCACACATGTACGGCTTTTCTCCAGTGTGGGTTCTCATGTGCCTTTTGAGGTCAGAAATTGTTGCAAATGCTTTCATGCACAGTTCACAGCAGTATGGCTTTTCCCTGGTGTGGGTTCTCATGTGCCTTTTGAGATCATAACTTATTGCAAATTCGTTCGTGCACGATTCACACTTGTATGTCATTTCCGCAGTATGTGTTCTTAAGTGAACTACAAGACCTTGATGTTTTGTAAATCCCATGTGACATAAACTGCAAACGTATGGTGTTTCTCCACTGTGTATTCTTGCATGACGATCCAGATATGACTTACGGGTAAATGTTTTTTGACATGTACTGCATCGAAATGGCTTTTCTCCAGACTTTTTCCAACTGTGGTTTCTTAAATGTACCGTAAGCGCATTTTTCAATTTAAATGCCTTGCCACACAAATCACATTGGTATGGTCTTTCACCGGTGTGGGTCATTCTATGGTATTCCAAATGTTGCTTTGTGGAACATACTTTCTGGCAAACATCACATTCTAATTGCTTCGAATTGTGTGTTTTTACGTGACACATTAGGTGACTCCAAGTTGGAAAATCTGTGTGACATAAATCACACATGTATTGCATTTCTCCAGTGCTGTGTGTTTTTAAATGGCGTTGTAGATCATTCAATCTACGAAAACCTCTGAGACATAAATCACAAGTGTAATGCTGTTCATCAACGGTGTGTACTATCCTATGACTATTCAAGTTCGATTTCGTTGCAAATTTGTTTTCACAGACATTGCATTTGAATGGTTTTTCTCCAGTATGGAGCCTTTGATGAGACCTAAGGGTACTTCTCTGCTTAAAAGATTTGCTACACAACTCACAACTGTATGGTCTCTCACCAGTGTGGATTCTTTCATGCTCTTCAAGACTAGAATTCAATCGAAACGCTTTCTGGCAAAACTGGCATTTGTATGGCTTTTTCTTTTCGGCTGTTCCTGAATTGAATTGGGAGTTTTGCCCATGGACATTTGAAACTGCCTGGACATTTGAAACTGCCAGGACGTTTGAAACTGCCTGGACATTTGAAACTGCCTGAACATTTGAAACCTCCAGGACATTTGAAACTGCGACTGGGCAGAGCACTTGAAGAATAAGAAATGACATATTAGATGACTCTTAGTTGAAAACTCTTTGTTCGTTACATAAATCACAACTGTATTGTATTTCTCCAGTATGTTTTCTTACATACTTTCCAGATGACACCTCCCTTCATATTCTTCGTCACATGTTACACTTGTATTGTTTTCGAAATTGTGCTCTGGTGCCTGGATTCCAAGAGCACCACTAGAACTGTTTAAATGTTCTGTTACACATGATCACATTTGTGCGGCGTTTCACTGGACATTGTTGTTTCTTTTGGGATTCTTGAATGCTGTTTCACTACAAAAGATTTATCAAATATATTGTATTTGTGAAATTTCCCACCGTGTACAATCTTCTATGGACTTTTGAAACCCTTAATACAGGATGGGTGCCATATGCAGAGCATTTCTAAAAGTGACATAATTGAGAAATGTACCATACGTGTTCCATTAAAAATGGTGGATTGTAACCTTCTTATGAAGTTCTACCATAGTTTCCCTTATGCATCAAAATTATGGATGTAATTCGATTTTGGCATGTTATTCTTTTGTGTCCCAGTAAAATGCAACAGGGAATGTTATTACAATGGATCGTGATCTCCATTGTATACAATCAGTTCAATGTTCTTTATGACAGCTGTCATCAGTCCAACTTCTATTAAATAATTAATAATTATTTTGTACAAATTACAAATAATCACAAATAATTATTTTTCATTTATCCAGTTTCCTTTACTTTTATATTGGTCCAGTTAAGGGATAGATAAAGACTGCACACTATATTGGTGTCGAACCTACAGGGTGGTCCAGCATATAACTTGAGTGAAACATCTTTAAATTGTCGCATAAAGTATAAATAAATTCCAAAAATTGGCAGAGTTATATGCATTCAAAGTTGGTTCATTTATGCTGGACCACCCTGTATTATGGAAAACAGTAGAACAAATTGAGTTTGCCAGATAACTACAACTTTTCTTTGCAGGTAGCTGCACACATTTTCTTACTTTAGAAAAGGATTCTACTTTTCGGAAGAAAAAGTAAAATAAAGCAACGTAGGAAATCTTTCGTCAATACAGTTTACCTTCGATTGTTTTCTCAATCCAATTTCTATTTAAATAACAATTTAAATAACAATTATCTATCTTCAATCCAGCTCCAGTTTAAGCAACCACATTTTCATCAATCGAGTTCCAATTTAATCTACAACATTTTCATCAATCCATCTCTAAGCAACAACATCTTCATCAATCCAGCTCCAATTTTAGCAAGAAAATCTTCATCAATTCAGCTTACATTTGGGTAAAAATTATTTTGTATCAATCTGACTTATATTTAGCAAAAATGAATTTTATCAACCCAACTTATTATTATTATTCATGCATACATTTTTTTAATAATTCAGTTTTCTAGGTTTCATATTGTTTAAATAAAATATGTGGAAATGGAGTTGGCTATAATATGATAACTATGTCTACAAGGAATGATAAATACACTACGGTGGAGTTAACTGTTATTTGCAATAATATGTATTTTCTGCTTAAGTAGAATCTGGATTGGTGAGAAAAAATTCTTATCTAACCACCTGTTGGATTGTATAAACGAGCATTTTGGTATCGTAAATTATTCTCCATCGCATGGGTTCAGCATTGGTTGAATACAAGGTCAGACAACTGGTCTAGCGATAACTGATCTACAGACATGGAAGCTAGATTAAGGTTCTTTTACAGGTGAAATAGAAGCTGGATTTATGAAAAAAATTAATGGTTTTGTAGCCTAAATGGGAGCTGGATTTTGATAATTTTCATTAATGTATTTCATGTATGCATGCATGCATCCATCCAGCTTTTATTTCAGATATAAAAATACCTTCATCCAGCTTCCATTTACTAATCGTATTTCCATCAATCAAGCTTCTATTTCACATGTAAAAGAACCTTAATCCAGCTTCCATGTCTGTAGATCAGTTCTCCTTAGACCAGTTATCTGTGGGGAACGGACATTTCCCCCCAGGACATTTCCCCACCCCGGACATTTTCCCCCCCGGACATTTCCCCCCTGGACGTTTCCCCCTACCCTAGGACGTTTCCCCCCCCCCGTATTCGGAAACCATTGCTTTTGTCGTCTTCAACAATTTAAACCAGATTTTTTCATCAATCCAGCTCCAATTTAAGCAAGAATATTTTCATCAATCCAGCTGCCATTTAAGCAAGAATATTTTCATCAATCCAGTTCCAATTTAAGCAAGAATATTTTCATCAATCCAGCTCCAATTTAAACCAGAATATTTTCATCAATCCAGCTGCCATTTAAGCAAGAATATTTTCATCAATCCAGCTCCAATTTAAACCAGAATATTTTCATCAATCCAGCTGCCATTTAAGCAAGAATATTTTCATCAATCCAGTTCCAATTTAAGCAAGAATACTTTCATCAATCCAGCTCCAATTTAAACCAGAATATTTTCATCAATCCAGCTGCCATTTAAGCAAGAATATTTTCATCAATCCAGTTCCAATTTAAGCAAGAATATTTTCATCAATCCAGTTTCAATTTAAGCAAGAATATTTTCATCAATCCAGCTCCAATTTAAACCAGAATATTTTCATCACTCCAGCTCCAATTTAAGTAATATGTTTGTGCGTTTTAAACGCATAGCTATTTAAGTGGATTCCTTAGCATTTACTTCAAAGGAATCGTTGTAAAAGTTTCAGATTTAATTATACAGGCCTAGGCGTAGGTCTAGAATTCAGGGTAGGACTTGTATGGTCATTTGAGGTGGTATGCACAGAAGGGGGGAAATGTCCGGGGGTAAATGTCCTAGTCGAAATCAGAGGGGGGAAACGTCCAGGGGGAAATGTCCAGGGGGAAATGTCCGGGGGGGGGGAAATGTCCAGGGGGGGAAATGTCCTACACTCGTTATCTGTAGACCAGTTGTCGTTACACCGTTTACCTTGGAATGATTAAAGTTAATAATGCTGCAGCAAGTGAAAAATTCACGACGCCAAAATACATGTTTTCCAAATAAGTTAGTAACATAAAATACGACTTAACCATAAATTAAGCAAAACCACTAATTGATCCCCCGCACCATGTAATGCAAAATAGTAAATGTTTAGTGTAGTGAGGAAATAAAAATGGCGTTAACGAAAAACAAAACCTTCCAACGCGTAGTTAGATTTGAGATACTCCTCACCTCTACCGAATGAATTCTCTACTAACTCATATTATCTACTAATCCTATTATTGTCCCTATTGCATTATTGTCCCTATTTCCCCCCCATGGTATTCACTTAAAGTTGTCTCATTAGGCAAATGGAATATTAAAAATGAAACCGGATCAACATTAAAGTCTGCGTTAGCTACATCGGTAAGAGAGCTGGGCCGCGCGTCTGCGGAAGAGAGCGTGCGGGCCGCGGTTCGATTCCCGAAGGTGGCTATTTCAGAGATTCAAAATCTCGGGATAGCACGGTCCGTGCACGGGGATCTAAATGAATTAAGGATCTCACCCTCAGGGTCGAGGCCATAAGACAGCCGCTATATAAAAATCCGATACATTTACATTTTCAAAGACTTAAATCGTGTTTTGTTTGAGTAAAAACGCGATGTCGTGATGATCTCTTTAGGAACTGCGAGACTTCTCAACAGGTTTCGAAGCTACGTCAGATAATTAGGCTATTATGCCTTAATTCGATCGTGTGACAAAATAATTATGTGGAGGAAGTTGTAGTGGAGCCTGACACGCCCTCCGAATTCTTGGTTGGCAGTACAATCATAATTTCCCTTTTAGTCGATATGGTTACAATATTACATCATGATCGAAACTATACTTTAGATTGTTAGAGATTACGATTATTCATCAAAATAATCAGTTTGTTTGTATGCGCATTTAATTGTTAAAGCGCCCCTACAGGCCCTATACGTAGGCATACAGCACCATACTCAGAGGCGCTTCCGACTACAGAGCGGACACTGCACCTCCTACCTCCAGGCTTTTAAAACCTTCCGTAGGCGACTTCAGCACATCTACAAGAGCGCCACTGACGCTCTATCCCGAGAAAAAGCCCTTTCCAACCTCAAATCAGCCACAAACAGATATCACAAACTCATTGCTGCTTCAAAAAGGAAATGCTACTCTTCACTCATTCACTCCAGCTCATCCAACCCTCGCCACCTCTGGAGAGCTGTCAACTCTCTTCTTCATCGCAAATCGCCCTCCCCACTACCGAGCTCCATTCCACCCCCTCTATGGCCGATACATTCTGTTCATTCTTCTCGGACAAAATCTCATCGCTTCGCTTCACATTGCAGTCCCTTCTTGATTCACAATCCTCCAACACTGATCCACCTCCATTTCCAAATCCTACTCCTCCTGTCTCTCAGTCATCCCTTCCAATACTCCATCCCGCCTCTGAAGCTGAAGTGTCACTCCTGCTCAGTGGCGTAGCCAGGAATTTTTCATGGGGGGGGTTTTATGGCCGGAAACCCTGTTTTTTGCTATTTTTTCTTACTTAAATGGAAAAATAACCTTAAAAAATCTTTTTTTCGGAGCCAATGGGGGGGTTTTAACCCCCGAAACCCCCCCTTGCCTACGCCACTGCTCCTGCTAAACTCTCTTCCCAACAAACAGTGTGAATTAGATCCTATCCCAACTGCTCTCCTAAAAGACTGCGCTTCCGTCCTCATTCCTATCATCACTAAAATTATCAATCTTTCACTTTCCACTGGCAATTTCCCAATGATCTTCAAGCAATCTCTCGTCACTCCTCATCTGAAAAAAGCAAATCTTGACAAGGAAAACCTATCAAATTACCGACCCATCTCCAACCTTTCTTTTCTATCGAAATTAACTGAACGAATTGTCCTTGCCCGCCTAAACGATTACCTCTCTTCTAACTCACTCCTCAATCCCAGCCAATCTGGCTTTACTAAACACCACTCCACAGAAACTCTACTCGTCTCTCTCTACAATAAACTGGTCTCGGCCGTCAGTCATCAGCAAGTCTCCTGCCTCTGTCTCCTTGACATCTCCGCTGCATTCGACACCATCGATCACAGTCTCCTTCTTAAATTTAAAAAAATACGGGAACGTTAAGCATTCATTCCATTCGGTTATTAATAAAGCATGCTTCTTCTTAATTCTTTAGTGTTGTAACTATAGGCACGTCCAAGATTCCAATGGCACCATTCTTGTCTATTCTGTGCGTTTTCCTTGATTCCTTTATATCCTCTTCTCTTTTCTCTTTTCATCAATCAGTCCATCATCATCATCATCATCATCATCATCATCATCATCATCATCATCATCATCATCATCATCATCATCATCATCATCATCATCACCACCACCACCACCACCACCACCACCACCACCACCACCACCACCACCACCACCACCACCACCATCATCATCATCATCATCATCATCATCAGCAGCAGCACCACCACCACCACCACCACCATCATCATCATCATCATCATCATCATCATCATCATCATCATCATCATCATCATCATCATCATCATCATCATATTTCTTGGTCTTTAAGGCAGCTGTGCAACAATAGCTAGTGGTTGAAAATTTCAGAGTCAACATCAAGCGACATAAACAGAAAAGTAAAATATTATAAGAATGATTGAACTCTGTGGTTAATAAAAAGTGTCAAAGCACATCTATGATTTCATGCGGTAAGTTCCATAAAAACATTATAGCATCCATTCCAATATATTTTAAAGAAATCTTTTGATACACTTCAAGCGCTATGGGTGTCTCGATACTTTGAAGGAAACATATAATTAGCAAGCTGAAGTCATTTCAAACAATAAAAGTTGTTAATTCGAAGTAGATCTAAACACTAATTCTGCATATAAAAACATGGGTTTTACAAACACTTTGAGCTTGTGGACTTTAAATTGTGTCCATTTTTATATGATTAACAATGATTTTTAACGTTGCAACATATAACAGCATCATCATTTATTTCTTTCACAATATGACTCACATATTATTGCAACATACCGGTATTTATGTTTAGGCCAATTTCTATCAATTTGAAACAAAATAGTGTATAAATGGTGTAAAACCAAAGCCAGAAAGGAGAGCTGAAGTGGCCAGAGGTTATTTTCTGGTTGAGCTTTAAAATTTGTGATTCCTTTCAGCGCACGCACACTTCTTCTTCTTTTCGTGCTCTGCCCTTAGGCTGGTTCGAATGTTTGACGTCTCCAATCTTCTCTATTCTGCGCTTTCCTTTTCAGCTTCTGATAGCCATCTTTCATCATCCAGTCTAACAGTCTTTGTCTTGGTCTGCCTCTCGTTCTTTTTCCATCCATTTTCCCCTCTATGATTGTTCGAAGCATCGAGTCTCCTCTGAGTGTGTGCCCGATCCATCTTCTTTGTCTTTCTCTAATTGTGTGTATCATCGCTCTCTTTTCTCCGACTCTTCTCAATACCTCCTCATTGCTGATATGATCCCTCCAGCTGATTCTTTCTATCCTTCTCCATAACCACATTTCAAATGCTTCAATTCTCTTGATGTCTTCCATTCGCATAGTCCATGTCTCTGATCCATATAACATCACACTCCATACTAAGGTTTTTATCATTTTCTTTTTCAGCTCCTTATTGATTCCCCCTTCTCAGTAGCTCTTTCCTCTTTTCAAATGCATCTTTTCCTAGTACAATCCTTTGTTGTATTTCTCTGTGGCATCTAGCATCTTCCGTAATCGTACTGCCGAGATACGCAAATTCCTTGACTTGTTCTAGATAATTCTTCTCCATCTATGAATATTTTAACTGCCTTCTGCTCTCCTTTGCTTATTCTCATAACCTTTGTTTTCTTTATGTTGATTTTCATTCCGTATTCTTTTCACACACACATATAATATATATATATATATATATATATATATATATATATATGTGTGTGTGTGTGTGTGTGTGTGAAACCAATTTTTAAACTATTCTTGCTATTAAAAATAACTATGACCCAAATTTGCATTTGAAATTGACTAATATTAAACCAGATAATTTTTTTCAAATCTGTGCCAGTCAAAAACAAACACAAGCCTATAAAAACAACGCTATAGGTTCGCTCTTTCCTACAGGGATTATTGAACAATTTTCCCTGATATGATTGCAATATTACATGACTGAAACCATACATATTTTAAATTCTGCTCCCTACATACAACTCTAATACACCAATGATTAAAAGGACTTTTTGTTCGCAGTGCAAGGGGACTTTGCAGTGGCAGTTTGGGTAAAAGTGTATTTTAGCGTATTTTATTCAAGACAGGTCAGCTCAAAATAAATAGCGTATTTTATTATTTGGATGCGCCTTCGAACTTCCGCAGGTATTTTCATCAATCCGACTTCTACCTTGGAATGTATCATTCGTTAATCCAGCTTCTGTTGCAGCAAGAATTATTTTTTCATCAATCCAAATTCTATTTAAATAACAAGCATTTCCCATCAATCAAGCTCTCATTTAATTAAGTATCGTTTTTTCATCAATCCAAATTCTATTTAAATAAAAAGGGAAATAATTTTCATCAATCGAACTTCTATTTCTCAAGCAATCTTTTCATCAATTCCGTTTCCATTTCTCGAGCGTTATTTTTTTCCATCCAGCAGCTACGTCAGCCATTAGATACCTTAATCCACATTCCATTTCTCAAGTGTTTCTTCATCAATTCAGCTTCTATTTCATCCATAAGTTTTCATCAATCCAGCTTCCAATATCACTCAATGTCTGTTTGTCACTTTATAACGATTTCATCAACGAAATGTATAAATACATACGCTAAATAATAAAATACGCTAAAATACACCATATCGATTTCGAAATAATAAAATACGCTAAAATACACTTTTACCGCAGTTTGTTTCTGATCCGACTTTGCTGGACATGCTGGGGGTACGCCATCATTTTATTTTTTGCCGGGGTGCCAGAAAAATAAAGTTTAAGAACCCCTGATCTAAAAGCAGTAACTTGAAAGACATTATTTACAAATATCCAAAAGTTGTCTCTATTGGGAGAATTCGTCATTCCCTAGTCTTCCTTGATAGGTAAAGGTAAAGGTTTTGCCCATACTCGCTTGCGAGCGTTGGGCCCAGTGCTGATCCCCGGTGTTAAGCCATCAGCCCTTAGGTGGCAATTGCCATACATCGGCGGTAGGTGGCCAGGTCTTTCCGCCGAACCCAAGGTTACCTGCGCAGTGACACTGCTACTCATTTTCACACTCCCATCTGGCGAGTGGCGGCTGAGTCAACCTTAAGGGGCCACCGGGATTAGATCCCGGTTCCTTCTGATCTTCGTGCCAGCGTGTTACCAATCAGCCACCGCACCGCCCCGCTTCCTTGATAGCAAATATTAAATATTCCATCACACAATCCACATGCAAAAGGATAGCTGTGAAATAGAATATTAGCAATCACTACAGATTGATCTCCAGAGTGTTAGCCGTGCCTCGTCACAAGCCTAAATGAAAGTTCTCACATTGCTCTATTATAGATGCAATTCCTTCATAGATTCTGCACTTATAGTAGAGACACGATTTTCAGAACTTTCATGAAATCGATGAAAAGTCTTAACAAAGTCTTTCTCTAGTGCGTATATTCGTACCTGTGCAAGCTGTTGTGCATTAACACTGAACAGTCACTGTATCAATATACTCTGTGATAAATTGCACCTGCATTGTCTTTCTATGGCCAGGTCTTGCACTGAATTACAGATGATAATCCTTATAGAACAGTCTTCCAATGAAATGCGCACAGTTCCAAGATAGACAGTTTGGGAAACTTCTGAAGGCATATCAGAAACATGCACATTTCGCGCCCCTAGAACTACATAGTTCTATGTCCACTTTTTGCGAAACTGAGAAAAACGAATTTTAAGATTTGGTGACGAAAATATTTTTCCTTGTTTCATTGATGGCGATTAAATTTACATTTTCGGACAACACTGTTTTTTCATAGTATGATCATAATATTTATTTTGATCATAATTTAAATTAAATATGAGTAATTTATATATAAATATGGCAGGGGTGACAATTTTTGGACATAGAGCAGTATAGCATTAGTAATGGACACACAAAAACTATACGATTGCGTACAATGTCCACTAGCAACTCTGTTACGCAGCAATTTTGAAGCCACGTCGTACTGTTATATTTCCGTTTGGCTTGAACTTTTTCACAGAATACTATTATATTTCTTAAAAGCTATCGTTTTAACCTTAGATTCGCACTGCCGGTTAAAACAATCGTCTACATTTCTTTTTTTTGCAAGTTGCCTAAGCGTCACCATTACTTAAATCAACAACACGTGACCCTGTTCGGGTCACGTGTTCTAATCTCTCACGGCTATTGGCCATGGACATAACGCTGTATAGAAATATTTCACACATCCATAAATCGCTGCTATTTTTGAGGACATAGCCCATGTCACCTAACAACCACGTGACACAAATTACACTTTCTATTGGTTGTGGACATGTGCCTCTATAGACTTGAAAACCTTCCAAATTTATGGACATAGAACTATTTTGAACTGGCATATGAGCTTTACAAAGCGTTTCCAGTTAAGCTAGACGGCTGAGGACATAGCCCATGTCACCGCCATAACGGATATAGCGTTAGGTTGATTTTTCAAAAAAGTGGACATAGAACTATATAATTCTAAGGGCGCGATTTGTAACATTGGCATGTCTCTCTCAATAATTAAATAACCAACTGTATCGACGTATGATATGAACAGTCCTAATGTAGGTGATTTGAAGTTGGTTCAAAACCGGACAAATGACTTATTTCATATCCTGGATTTTCGCAATGGCAACATGAAGTAATTATCTTAATTAGGTCAACAAACGTGTCTTTCTGTTGAGTAGAAATGTAATGGCAACAGTGTTCCATGAAAACCTTCTCGACATCAAACATTTCGTCACATACTCCGCCGCCATAGTGTCTAGCAAGAAGCTCATCAATGATCAAATCAACTTCACGTTGCTGGGCTTCAACTTGACTTGGATCCTTGCTCTGACCAAGCAAGACGTCTCTCGTATTTTCTGTTGCTGACAACTCATTTTCTGCAACAACACAGTCGCCTACTATAGATGTATTGTGTGAAGTATTACTATTACCACGAAATCGTTGATCGTTCACATGGATACTTGCATGGCTTTTAGGAGAACCATTATGGACAAATGTTTCATTAGAAAATTCACACCCATACGGAATTTCTCCAGTGTGGGTTCTCATGTGCCTTTTGAGGTCACGTGTTGATGACAATTCTTTCATGCACAATTCACATTTGTATGGCATTTCTCCAGTGTGTCTTTTCATGTGCCTTTTAAAGCCACGACTATATAACAATTCTTTCATGCACAATTCACACTTGTATGGCATTTCCCCAGTATGGGTTCTTAAGTGAACTTTAAAACATTTAAGTCGCATAAATGCCCTGCGACAGAAACAGCAAATGTATGGCTTTTCTTTGCTATGTTTTCTTGCATGACGATCCAGATATGGCTTACGGGTAAATGTTTTTTTACATGCACTGCATGGAAATGGTTTTTCTTTAGACTTTTTCCAACTTTGGGTCGTTAAATGCATTGTGTATTGCTGTTCCCCAACTGTGTGTACTCTTCTATGACTATGCAAGCTCCATTTCGTTGCAAATTTCTTGTCACAAATATTGCATTTGAATGGTTTTTCTCCAGTATGGAGCATTTCATGGTTCTTTAAGTGACTTCTCTGCTTAAAGGATTTGCTACACAACTCACAACTGTATGGTCTTTCAATATTGTGGATTTGTTCATGCTCTTCAAGAAAATGATACAATCGAAACGCTTTCTGGCAAAAATGGCATTGAAATGGCTTTTTTTCTTCGACTCTTCCCGAATTGAATTGGGAGTTTTGCCCTTGGACATTTGAAACTGCTAAGACATTTGGAACTGCCAGAACATTTGGAACCGCCAGAACATTTGGAACTGCCAGGACATTTGAAACAGCCACCGGGCAGTGAACTTGTAGAAGAGGAAATGACATATTATATGACTCTTAATCGGAAACTCTTTGTTCTTTACAAATATCACAACGTTATTGTATTTCTTCAATACGTGTTCTTACATGCTTTCCATATTAGACTTCCATTCGTATTCTTTGTCACATATATTCCACTTGTATTGTTTTCCCTATTTCACAATAATTGAGATCTTGTGCCTGAATTCCAAGAGCAGACTCTATTTAACTGGTCACAGTGGTCAGTTACACATAATAGCAACTGTGCAGTGTTTCTCTGGGCAGTGTTGTTTCTAGTATGATTCTTGAATGCTGTTTCACAACAAAAGGTTTTTCAAATATATTGTACTTGTGTAGTTCCCCCCAGTGTGCAATATTCTATGGGCGTTTGAAACCCTAAATCCTGGATGGGTACCATAATTATGCAGAACATTTTTAAAAGTAACGTAATTGAGAAATGTAGGTGTTCAAGTAAAACAATGATGGATAGTAATCTTCTTAAGAAATTCTCTCATAATTTTCATTATATGCATGAAAATTATGGATAAAACTCGATGTTGGCATGTTAGACTTTTGTTTTTTTTGGCGTCCCAGTAAAACGCAACAGTGAATGGTATTACAACAGATGGTGAACTCCATCTATGAGCATACAATAAGTTCAATGTTTGTATGACAGCTGATGATATTAATTCTCATAATTATAAACAGTCTGTTCTCCTTGATAGTCGACTGTAGGACATCAACCCCCGGACAAATACCAACCCTCGAAAAAACCTCAGGACAAAAACCCACAGGACCAAAAAATAATTTAGCCAAAGAAAAAACCCGGACAAAACACCTGCCCTGTGCAAATAGCCTAATTCTGTAGTTAATTGGTAAAACGCATTTCATAAATTTATCCAGATTCTATTTAAATAGCAGTAATCGTTTAATCAATTCTGATACAACTTCTATTTAGAAAACAACTATTTTTCAACAACGTAATAACGGATTTCCATAAAAATTATTGATTTAGTACCTTAGTAGCAAAGATATTAGAGTTTAGGTCTTTGTTAGTAGTCTATGATAAATCAGGTTGTAGGACATTAGCCCCCCTGGACATTATCCCCCGGACATGATCCCCCCCGGACATTAGCCCCCTGGACATATTCTCCCCTGATTTTGCGTAGGACATTAGCCCCCCGGACAAAGTCCCCCCCATGTGCAAATCGTAGAATAATGCCGTAACCGATAGCCTAAGACTTGTCACTGGCATTCACATGCAAACAAAAGTACTTAGTGTCATTTAGGTCCTAATTGTGTCAGTAGGCCTAAGCTTATAAGACTTAGATTTGAAATCAACAAATGGGAATCGTATGTAGGGCCTATAGGCCTACAGTCTATTTGTTTAGTGTCTTACAGCAAAGGTTTGTTAACGTCAGCTAGACTATATCTGTGATTCGTAGACTTAGGCTATTAGCGTTGTTTTCATTCAAAATTAGATCCAAAACATTAGAGAAATGAACGAATGGGAATCGTATACAGTAGCCTAAGTAGGCCTACTTGTTAGTGTCCGTTATGGCTACAGCGAAAGCTTATTAACGACATTTACGTATGAGCTTCGTAGACTTCTTAGCGTCGTTTCAGACCTTTAAAATGTCTTATAATATACATATTAAACCTTCAATTAACTTAACATATTCCTACAGGATGTTAAACTATAATGTGTAATGTATAGATATTCAATTAGCATAGGCCCATTAATTACATTTTGTGCATCACTTTTAGGTAATGATATCATATACCGGGGAGGTTTTGTCCGAGGGGGAATTGTCCAGGGAGGAAATGTCCGCGCCCCGCTTTATAGGCTTCTATTAGCGTCGTGTATTGCAGGCTATCTGTTCAGTTAGTATACCCTAGTTAATTTTGATGTTAGGCTAATTAAGATTACTGCATAACTTGTACATGTAAAGCGCAGTGCGTTTGCATGCGCTCCATTAAAGAAAAATAGATTTCTTTGCACCGAGGTATTTAGGGTTCCACGACAACTCGCAATCGTAATCGTAATCTCAAAACTTCTACAGCGCCCACAAAAGCCAAGTCGCGGGAACCAGCTTATTCACAGGCGCTCAATCAAAACAAAATCGATAGGCAGCGGGTCAAGTCCGGAGAGTCAGGCAGGCAGATAGATGGACGGCTAAGGTGGGTGATGTTTAGAATTGAAATGACGAGGGATGTGATGAGAAGAGGAGGAATCAGGATAGGATTTGTGAAAGAGCAATGTTTTCAGTTTTGAGTGAAAGACCTGTGGGGAGATAGCGAGAGGTGGAGTTTTGGTGAGTTCGTATGATGGGTCGGAAGTTTGCCGAAGTGCTGGCGGAAGTTTGTTCCAGAGAGGTGGAACGGCAATGGCTATGGAGCGGTTTGCAAATTTCAGTGATGAAGTGATGGGAGCGCGAAGCAGTGTAATGGAGGATGAGGAGCGTGTTGAACGAGGTGGCTGGATGGTGAACAACTGACGAAGGTAGAACGGCTGGGATGATTGAAGTGTATTGTAAGTGAGTGAGAGGACTTTGTATTCGATGCGTTCAGGTATTTTGAGCCAGTGAAGTGATTTCAGGACAGGAGTGATGTGGTGACGTTTGGGGGTTTTCGTCACTGCACGGGCGAGAGCATTCTGGATAGCTTGGAGGCGGTTAATTTGGGTTATATCAATGTTTAGGAAGAGAGAGTTGCAGTAATCAAGTTTCGCATGAACTATGGATGTGGCTATTGTGGATGCAGTTTTAAAGTCGAGTATAGGTCGGATTCTGCGGAGATCTCGTATGTGCATGAAACAAGTGCTGGAAAGTTGGGTTATGTGGTCGGAGAAGCTAAGATGCTGGTCAAAGATTACACCTAGGTTTCGGACAGGAGAATTTGCGGAGAAAGTGTGGTTGGAAGAAGAGTCATTGTTGAAGGAAATAGAGGGATCAGGACAACTGGTTCAACGACAACTGGTTCACGGACAATTCGTTCACCTACAACTGGCTCACGACAATTGTTTCACGAGAATATTACTGGAGCTCGATTGATGAAAATGTCCATGCTTAAATTGGAACTGTAATGATGAAAAACGCTCGTGAAATAGAAGCTGGATAATGGTATTTATATATGAAATAGAAGCTGGGTAGTTAATAGAATGCTTGATAAACGGAAGCTGGATTGACGAACTTCAGTCATGTTTTTCATCATGTATCCAGCTTCCATGTCTCAAGCGCTTTATCGTTAATCCGGCTTCAATTTCTCAAGCATTATTTTTGTCAATCCAGCTTCTATTTCACCTATAAGGAACCATCCAGCTTCCATTCACGATGTGCCGGTGAGTCAATAAAATTGTCGTGAACCATTTGTCGGTGAACGAATTATCCGTGAACCAGTTCTGACAAGGACCATTAAGTATGATACTTATCCAATAGATAATTATATTTTCATCAATCCAGCTGCAATAATATTGTTGTGTAACAATTGTCGTGAACCAGCTGTCGGTGAACGAATTGTCCGTGGACCAGTTGTCGGTGAACCAGTTGTCATTGAACCAGTTGTCGGTGAACCAGTTGCCGTGGAACCCAGTCAGCAGTAGTACAAATCTCCCCCTTTGCTGCGCAATGTGCGCATAGCCTATTTCTGTAAGTATGATTTGCTCAAACTTAGGCTATTATCCAGTTTGCGGTATTGTGTCAACTAGTTAGTGTCATACGGGTAAACACCTGTCGCTGTCATTCAGGTGTGAACTTATAGCTTGTTAGTGTCGTTCAGTCACTCCGATATGAAGCTAATACCTGTTGGTGCAATTTTGGACAGCATGAATCGTTGTCATCAATTCAGTTTTTATTTAGGCAAAAAATCTTTTCATCCAACTGCTATTTAAATAACAATTATTTTTATTCATACAGCTCCAATTTAAGCAAGAATATTTTCTTCAATCCAGCTCCTATTTAAGCAAGAATATTTTCAAAAATCCAGCTCCAATTTAGGCAAGAATATTTTCGTCAATCCAGCTTCCATTTAAGTAAAATTTATTTTGTATCAATCCGGCTTCTGTTCAGGGAAAATCCTTTTCATCAATTCAAATTGCGTACTTAGGAACGGCATTTTATAGTACAATCACTAATACGCAAGATGTTCTACTGGGGGTTTGTCCTACCCTGGGGGAATTGTCCGGAGGGGTTATTGTCCAGGGGGTTTTGTCCAGGGGGAAATATCCGCGCCCCCCCTATTTTCAGCTTGGGCAAATAATACATGCAGGAACATTGCATAAAACTTTCTAGGCTGGATAATAAGATAAATAAAAAATGGCCAGTGGGTCATTTACTAAATATCTCCTTACTTGAAATAAAACGCTTTGGGTCCTGTTTTATAACTTCTGTTGAACTGTGTGGGACTTTGGTAAAACAGCACCCAAAAATGGTTAATTGCAACACATTTTAATTAACTTGGCGAACACTGAAATCTTAACAATAGTCCCCTGGCATTTTTAGCCCACATAACAATACTAAAATTGAACTTTTTACTAAACAGATGATGATCGTTCTAGAAGAGTCCTTCAATAAAATGCATAAGTTGTCAGAAGATACACAGCTCATAAATTCAACATGAACACCGGTCACAAACATTACAATAATTATAATGTCCTTTTCTGCTCCTTAATAACTAAAATAGTCAAACTTATCAACATACAACATGGACATGGTAAAACAACACCAGAAAATGGCAAATTGCAACAAATTTTAATTAACTTGACCAACACTGTAATAATCTTAACAATAGTCTCCTGGCATTTTTAGCCCAATTAACAATACTAAAACTGAACTTTTGACTTAACAAACACGGTAACAATATACCTTGTTACATAAATTACACCTGTATTTCATTTCTATTGTTGGCTCTTGCGCAGAATTACAGATGATGATGATCCCTCTAGAACAGTCCTTCAATAAATGCATACTGCCAGAGGATACACAGCTCATAAGTTTTATATGAACACTGGTCACTAACTTAACCTCATAAATTTAATATGAACACCGGTCAATAACTTAACCATTTATAATGTTCTTTCTGCTCCTTAACAACTAAAAGAGTCAAACATACCAACATATAACACAGACAGTCTCAATGTAAATGATCTTAAGTTGGTTCAAAACTTCACAAAGGACTTATCTTCCCTCCACAATAGCAGCATGAAGCATGTCATTCAAATAGGTCAACAAATGTGTCTTCTTCTGGAGTGGAAATGTGACGGCAACAATGTTCCAAGAACTGCTTTTCAATTTCAAAAATTTCATCACATACTCCACACCCATGGAGTCCCACAATGAAGGAATTATTTACAAATTCATCAACAAGTTGGTGGATTTCAAATTGACTTGGTTTCTTATGCTGAAAAAGTAAATTGTCTCTGAAATTTTCTGTTGCTGACAACTCAGTTTCAGTCACAATGTACTCATCATCTGTAGATGTTGTGAATGTCTTTTGTAAAGTATTTCCAAGAAATCTCAGAGTTTTCACGTGGATTTTTCTTGTATGACATTTAAGGCTACTACTCTGGACAAATGCTCTGTTGCAAAGTTCACACTTGTATGGCTTTTCCCTGGTGTGGGTTCTCGTATGCATCTTGAGGCCACTACTGCTTGCAAATACTTTCACACAAAATCCACACTTGTATGGCTTTTCCCCAGTATGCGTTCTCAAGTGGCCTTTGAGATGTTGACGTTCTGTAAATGACCTCTGGCATAAACTGCAAGTGTATGGCTTTTCTCCGGTGTGTATTCTTGTATGCCTATGCAGATGACCCTTCTGGGAAAATGCCTTATCACAGACATTGCATCTTAGGCCTAATGGTTTTTCCCCATTATTGGTCCGTAGATGCACATCTTGCTGAGTTGCAAATTCAATCGGTTTCTCACTCTGTCTAAGTAAAATGTCTCTTATATATTCTGTTGCTGACATATCATTTTCATTTACCGTGTATTCCTCTTCTGTGGATGTAATGATTGTATTATACGAGTTATGATCAGGAGATTTTAAAGCATTCACGTGGTGGAGTCCTCTATGAACTTTAAGACCACTAATCTGTGTAAATTCTCTTTTGCAAAGTTCACAATTGTATGGCTTTTCTCCAGTGTGGCTTCTCGTGTGTATTTTGAGGTGACAACTTCTAGTAAATGCCTTCATGCACAATTCGCACTTGTATGGCTTTTCCCCAGTGTGGCTTCTGGTATGTATTTTGAGGTGACAACTTCTAGTAAATGCTTTCATGCACAATTCACACTTGTATGGCCTTTCCGCAGTATGGGCTGTTAAATGAAACCTGAGCTGTTGACGTTCTGAAAATGACCTGTGACATAAACTGCAACTGTATGGCTTTTCTCCAGTGTGTATTCTTGTATGGCTCTCCAGATGACACTTCTGTGAAAATCCCTTGTCACAGATACTGCATCTGAACGGCTTTTCTCCAGTATGGGTCCTCAGATGTACCTGTAGAGAATTGCATTGTTTAAATGTTTTGTTACAGAGTTCGCATTTGTATGGTTCTTCACCAGTGTGGACTCTTTTGTGTATATGAAGATTCACCCTCAATGAAAAAGATTTATTGCAAACGTTGCACGTGAATGGCTTTTTCCCTTTGTGTGTTGTTAAATGACAATCTAGATGACGTCTGGTAGGATAATCTTTGTGACACAAATCACACTTGTATTGTTTATCCACAGCGTGTCTCCCAGCATGTTTATCCAGGGCCCCCTGCGACGCAAGCGCCTTGTTGCATACATCGCATCTGTACGGTTTTTCTCCAGTATGGGTTCTTAGATGGATCCTTAGGGTACTTCTCTGTTTAAAGGATTTGCAACACAATTCACAAATGTATGGTCTTTCACCACTGTGCATTCTTTCATGGCCTTCAAGACCTTGGATCGTTAGAAATGCTTTCTTGCACACATTGCACTGGAATGACTTCTCTTTGTGTATTCTTAAATGAAATTTGAGTTGAACTCCAGTTGGAAACTGTTTATCACATATATCACAACCGTATTGTATTTCCCCAGTGTGTTCTCTTTTATGCTTTACCTCCATGGCATGTGCTTTGTCACATATATTACACTTGTGTAGTTTTCCGCAGGGTATGTTTTTACCTGGATTTCAAGATACACAACACTGTTCAAATGTTCTATTAATACATGTTGTATGTTGTTTCTAGAGGATTGGTTCTTATATGATTGTTCAAATTCTGTTTAACAACAAAAGATTGGCACTCCTCCTAAGTCCGGTCCCAGATTTTTACCATGTATATATTGCACCTAAATTGTAATTTTATCCTGTCAGTACTTTTCTGTGGAGTTTCAGACGCTAAATCTGTACATACATTTTGTAGCAAACTGCACACTTGAATAGTGCTTTCTTCGTTACGTATGTTTTACTCCATATTTTGACCTTGGGCACTTAGAAAACTGTTTCCATACTTTTAACAATACTGTCAGATTTCTATAAAAAATTATCCCGATCTGCACCAAGATTGAAATTTCACATATAACAATTCAAGATGATCTACAGTTCAAAAAATGATCTCTGGTAGAAACCTGGTCGAGACCGGAGCATGGTGGCTACAAAGTGCAAAACATTTTCATTAATTTTTTTTAGAAATGTAGGTGTCCCAGACTTTAGGAATGGTTGATTGTAATCTACTTCAGAAACTTTAAAAAAAATTTATATGTATTAAAATTACGGACCCACAAAACTTCCTGTTTTAGTATTTTCTTAATGTTTTATCCCGGAAAAATTTTGCAACAGTAAATGTTATTATAATGGACTGGTTGGTAGCGTTCTATAATGACTCGGTAATAGTTCTATAATGACTCGGTAGATAACGTTGCAGCGTTGTTATATATTAGCCTAGGAGAAAAGTTAAACCACCTAGACAAAAATCTAATCAAGCCAAGCACCTACTATTTACATAGTTTTCACATATATAAAAGATGTGGTAAAAAATCTGACACAAAAAAATGTTGCGAACAACCATTTTACTGAGAAAATGCAAGATGGCCATCAGCCGAAAGCAAAAATTGTCTATTACTACTAATAAAATTATTCCTACATGTTTTACCTGAAATATCCATCTAAGTTAAAGTGTTCTGCTGCTTACTACATCTACATAATCACCCAGACATTGATATAATACAGTATGAAAGCCGAAAACAGTACAGGGTGGGCCAAAAAAAGACCCACCTACGTTTTTTGCCAATATACTGACCAAAAGTAAGAATTTCCAAATGAAATTTTACAGGCTTATAGACAATTCATATTTACACGGCATGGCCAAATTTCATCAAAATATTTCAAACGGAACAAAAGTTATATCACTTTTAGTGAGGCCAACCACCGTTTTTTCACGATTCAAAAACGCGACGCAACAAAAAGTAACATAAAACCGATCTAATTATTCTGGCCAATATCTTGGCCAGAAGTAAGAATATCGAAATGAAATTTTAGAGGCTTAAAGACAATTCATATCTGCATATGATGGCCAGATTTCATCACAATATTTCAAACAGAAAAAAGTTATGCCACTTTTAGTGAGGCCACCCACCGTTTTTTGACGATTCAAAGACGTAACGCAGCAAAAAGTAGCAAAAACACGATTTTATTAAGTCTCATCTCGAATAATTGTTATCAAATAGCCTTCATATAGCCAGATGATCATTGTTATCACTATTCAAAAAAGAATTAGGGTACCAGCGTAACTGCACGTCACTGAGAAGCCACTTAGCAAGATGACAATAAAATTGGTAAATAAGGATTATTACTTTTGTTATTAAAGCAATGCAACTCTAAAAAAAATGAAAATGGCCAAGGTGTCAATGACAGATAAAATGTGTATTCAGACTCCTCTTGAGCAAGGTCATATACATGTATATAGAGATATATTGAGCAACGTTTACTCTGATAAACAGTGAGAGCGCAAACATTAAGAGTTGAGCTGAGAGTTAAGAGATTTTCCGTGAATGAAAGGAGATCGGCTTGATTGTTCTGGTTTCATTGAGAAAGGCAATGGCCCCAAATCTCCGGATTTGAACCCGATGGATTGATAATCAAATGCGGAGAGCTATGCTGAAGAAATATCAAAATCTGCAACCAAACCAAGAGTGGTAAGAGAATTGATGGGTGCATTGGAGTTAACATGGGAAGATTGCGTCCATTGATTTCAGAGAAAAAGATATGTTCTCCATATCTATCCTCCAACTTCCGCTTCAATTGTTTACTAGAATAAACCGACTCAGAGTTGTTTGACAATGTACCCATCTTGTCTTTCAGTTGTTCATCCAATGTGTACAGCTCATCGTCAGAAGCCTCGAGTCAACTGCAGAGTTTCTCAAAAGCACCAGACATTTATGGGTCAACAGACCAACCAAACCTTGCACTAGAATAAGGAAATCCTTTCCAATTATCGACCTGTTTCTAACCTGCCATTCATCTCTAAACTAACAGAACGTGTTGCACTCTCTCGGATCAATGACTACTTGACTTCAAATTCACTCCTTAACCCAAACCAACAAAACAACAAGTCTCCTGCCTTTGCCTCCTTGATGTTCCTGCAGCCTTCGACACCATCGACCACAACATACTACTCCAAAGACTGTCTTCCTGGTTTGGCTTTACCGACACTGCTCTCCTTTGGATTCAGTATTATCTCTCTTCACGCTCTTTCTCAGTCAAAACACTTGAAACATTATCTCAATCATGCCCTCTCATCTGTGGTGTTCCGCAAGGTTCTGTCCTCGGGCCCCTCTTGTTCATCCTCTACACCACTCCACTCAGTTCACTCATAAAGGCATCAACAGTCGACCATCATCTATATGTTGACGACACCCAATTATTCATCTCTTTCTCTCCAAGCAGCTTTTCTGACTCCATAGATAATCTTCTCTGTGTGGTCACCCAAATCACCTCTTGGATGACCTCAAATCTCCTGTGCATGAACCCTTCCAAAACTGAATTTATTCTTATAGGCCTGCATGAGCAACTCAAGAAAATCCCAGATCCCTCTATATCCATCAACCTTGACTCTGCATCCACCCACACATTTGCCCCAAATTCTCCTGTCAGAAACCTAGGTGTTATTTTCGATCAAAACTTGAGCTTCTCTGATCACATCACCTATCTCTCTCGCTCTTGCTTCATGCATATCCGCGACCTTCGAAGAATCTGCCCTATGCTTGACTTCAAAACTGCATCCACAATCGCCACATCTATAGTTCATGCGAAACTTGACTACTGCAACTCTCTCTTCCTAAACATTGATATCACCCTAATTAACCGCCTCCAAGCTATCCAGAATGCCCTCGCCCGTGCTGTCACTAAAACCTCCAAACATCACCACATCACTCCTATCCTGAAATCACTTCACTGGCTCAAAATACCTGAACGCATCGAATACAAAGTCCTCTCACTCACTTACAATATACTTCAATCATCCCAGCCGTTCTACCTTCGTCAATTGTTCACCATCCAGCCGCTTCATTCAACATGATCCTCATCCTCCATTACACTGCTTCGCCCTCCCATCACTTCATCGCTGAAATTCGCAAACCGCCGCATAGCCACTCCAACTCTTTGGAGCAAACTTCCGCCAGCACTACGTCAAACTTCCAAGCCATCCTACGAGCTCACCAAAACCCCACCTCTCGCTATCTTCCCCCCAGGTATTTAACTCAAAACTGAAAACATTGCTCTTTCACAAATCCTATCCTGATTCTTCCTCTTCTCCTCATTTCCCTCGTCATTTCAATTCTAAACATCACCCACCTTAGTCGTCCATCTATCTACCTGCCTGACTCTTCGGACTTGACCTGCTGCCTATCGATTTTGTTTTGAATAAGCGCCTGTAAATAAGCTGGTTCCCGCGACTTGGCTTTTGTGGGCGCTGTAGAAGTCTCAAGATTACGATACGATTAGAACTAGAACTATTGTTTGATGCATTATCACTGCCCAGAACAGAAGGTATTGGTTTCAAAACAAATGCCTGATAGCAAGCTCTATGGTAAAATGCTTCAGCGGCAACCAAGTCACAACAAGTTTCTAACCGACCTAGGACTGCAGTTGCCAAAGGGTCACCTTTTTACGGCAATTCTCAATTAATTTATCACGAAAGGGAAGGGTCATAACGGAACTTGTGTCTCGCTTATCTGGCTTGCAGCAAAAGAAACAATGTTGCTTCCAATCAAAAGCAACTGGTACTACAGACCTAGTTTCCTTTGGAGCTACACTACTTTCGTCAGACAGTACATGTCTTTTTTGACTGTCACAAAATTTCTTATTTGTGTATTTTTTCCGACAGCTACTGTGAACAAAAACAAGGCTGGGTCTCCCTCGTAAATACTGGGTCAACTCTCCATCACTGTGTAACTCACTGTACTCGAGGAGTGTTTCTATGCCTTTTATCAGACATTGTGACTTTGACATCAATCGCCTTACTTTCATCAAATAAAACTCGACATATCACACACTACGTTTCGTTGTAGCAAAGCATACTTTGATTTTTACTGGTAACAATCAAGAACGATGTGGAAATCAAATGACTGGTAAGGAAATACAAAGACGGCAGGCAATGATATGATCCAAACAACGTCTGCTACACGCAAAACCTCTGTTATCGCCCACGCTAATATCAGATCATTTCGGAAAATTTTAAAAAATACTTCGATTTGTCAGATTTTGTCAGATTTTGATTTTTTAGATTCAACAATAAATTCTACACATCATGTATAATTTTCACCTTGATTAGACTTTTGTCCCGGTAGAACACAGAAAAAGTTTTATTCTATGCGACTATATAATCAGTGATACCGCTCCAAAATTTAAGAAAAGCCAAGATGGGTTCTAAAAAAGAAAAAGATGGGTTCTAAAAAAGCCAAGATGGGTTCTAAAAAACGCCAAGAAAAGCCAAGTTAATAATTATGGACTATGTCACCTATTTTATTTCAACAGAAGCTATTTCATCCGATAAATTGTGATGTTTATGAAATTATGTATATATAATTTATCCTGAAAGTAATGTATTTTAAAATTTAATAATTGGTTCCGTTCGCTGATTTTCTAACATACAAACAGCATTTTGGAACAAAGTGCGCTATTTTTGAGAAATAGGCCTAAACGTCATCTTCACTTTTGTTGCTGTTTGAGTAAAAAAAAAATTGTGTGCTTTTGTGTGATCTTGTGAGCCATTAAAGCTGACTTGTTTGCATTTCTAAGATTAATTTCTATTGTTATTAATATAAGTTTGTTTGTATGTATGTTTGTATGTGCACTTGTTATAGCGCCCCTTCAAGCTCTCTCTACTCAGAGTCGCTCCCGAATGCAGAGCGGACACTGCATCGGAGTTTCTGTGATCAGAAGTAGCCTATCTGTGATCAACTTATCAGAAGTATCTGTGATCAACGTATCATTTATCTTTATCAAGATATTTGCGATTTTGCGCGGAATCTCGCGAAATTGCACTTGACGTTACAAATAACTAAATATGCAGAGACAAGGGCGGATACAGGAATTTTCGAAGGGGGGGGGCCAAAATTTTGGGTCTTGTTGGTGGGGCGGAAAATTTTTTCGTTGTGTCGCCGAAAAAAACTGATGACCTTTTTAAATTTTCCGAGAAAAAGATACCATTTCATCCGCCAAAAAAAACTGATGACCTTTTTTTTTTTTTTTTTTTAGTCATCGACCAATTTTCCGGGAAAAAGATACCATTTCATCCGCCATAAAAGCTGATGACCTTTTTTTTTGTCATCAAGCTATTTTTGGGAAAAGGTACCATTTCGTCCGCCGCTAAATCGACGGGGGGGGCCACGTCCCGTACGATTTTTTAATACGGGGGGCCTGATGTCCTTTTTTCTCTCTCCCCTACATTTCTTCAAACCAAATGGAGGGGGCCACGTCCCATGCAATTTTTAAATGGGGGGCCATGGCGGATGCATATACCCGAATCCCAAGCCTTATAGCATCGTAAAATTATTTAAAACATGTTTTAGTCATTTTTTCATCGCTCATCCAACTTCTAATTCTACTATATCACAGTTACGTTATTCATCCAACTTTTACTTCAACTAAAGTTATTTTGATCGTTCATCCAGCCTCTAGTTTTACGGTTACAATATAGCATAAAACAATGATTTCGTCGCCCATCCAACTTCTATTTCTGGTAATTAATATGCTCATCGAGCTTCTAATGATACTGCAATACGTCAGCAGTAATATCATGTTTTCATTGTTCATCCAACTTCCAGTTTACGGAAATAAAATATCGCTGAAGTGCTATAAGGCTTGGGATTCGGGTATATGCTGGCCGGATTGGCCCCCCCTGTATCCGCCCCTGTGCAGAGAGCAAACAGTTCAAAGAATAATAATAAGTCGGATATATACAATAGTCAGTAGATGGAGCCATAGTTATATTATTGCTAAGATTATTGTTATTTAGTGGATTATTGCTGAAATTATTGTTATTTAGTGGATTATTGCTAAGATTATTGTTATTTAGCGGGCAGAAAAAAGCCAAGCAAAAAAGCCAAGGTCCTTTGAAAAAAGCCAATATCCCAAGATACGATTGAAAAAGCCAAGATCTTGGGGAAAAAGCCAAGGAGCGGTAACACAGCCTATAATTCTCATGGTTTTTGGCGTGGTAAATGGGAAAGTCCATGAGAAAGCCACCATGCTATTCTTAGCCAACCGTAATCTCGAGACTTGCAGCGCCCACAAAAGCCAAGTCGCGGGAACCATGCAGCTTATTCACAGGCGTAGCGTTATAGACTTATAGTAGGCATACTGAGGGCGTTGACTAGCACAGATTAAAATTTAAAAAAATTATCGGGTTTAATATTTGTCAATTTGAAACGAAAATTTAGACCACATTTGTTTTTGATAGGAAGACTAGTTTAAAAAAACTAGCTTCACACAGATATATGACGTACGTGCTGAAAGGAGTCGAAAAATTTAGAGCTGAGTAGAAGTTAATCCTTATTAGTACTATTCAGCTCTCCTAATAATTTTGAGCTGTAGGCCTACTCACTGAGAATTTCTGACTTTGGTTATTTCAACCATTTATACCTTGCTTTGTTTCAAATTTAGGCTATAGTAGTAGGCCCTAGGCTTAAGCATAAATATATTGCATGCACTGTAGTATGCGAGTCTAATCATGTTGTGAAGGAAGTCAATGACTATGCTGTTGTAGGCTATGTTAGTAATGGTTTATTGACAAAGAAAATCAAAATGTGATAATGAAAATAAAACACTCCATGAAAAAGTCAGATTGATATGCATTTACAATCGGGGGTCTGATTAATAGTTTCAGTTTAACGACACTGTGCAAAAGCACAGATAATTAGTTTCGTCATCCTCCTTCATCCATGCACGGAACAGAACAAAAATAATGTCCTCAGCAGCACGCATGCATTTGCTCCATTGGCACTTAAACGCTTAACCCCATCAACAGTTTTGCCTTGACTTTATATCCGACTTGTGCGGAATGTAACACTAATAACCAGAGACACTGGGCAGCGACCAGCATTTCTTCTCCAGCAGCTCTGATATCATTAATAGCCAACGGTCAATGCTGTAGCAGCCTTGGAACTTTTGGGCAAAAAAAGACAGCATCTAGTGAAAAACTTTGTATTTTCTAGTAGTTTGCAGACATTTTTCAGACCACTTGATGATACTAAAACTTAAGTAATTAACTCACTCACTGGAACATCACATTAGCGTTGGGAATAATCTTCTGTGTGTCTATATCAGTTTAAACCATTTTGCTATAAATTCGCTATTGCATCAGGATCAATATTGCTACATCGTCTCTCATTTGCCATAAACGTGTATTTTAGCGTCGCAAATTATTTAACATTGCATGGGTTTCAGTAATTTACCATAGAGAACGGGAAAGGGAAGAAGGGGTTGCGCAGTTCTAAAAATTCCTTAAAAACAGCCAATGCCAAAAATTTCCAAGTCAAAATTATGCAAAATACACAGACAATTTAAATATTATAGGAATAATTAAACTCGTTGCATAATAATCATTTTCCAAATGCATCTATGATTCACTATTGCAAGTTCCATAAAACACTAACTATGTAACTCTTCCAGTATACAGTATACTTGCAAGATTTTGATACAATTCAGGCACTGTGGGGGTGAAATGTAATCACCAAGTTTCCACAAATTGGACAGAAGCATAGTAATTAGCAAAAATAAATGTATTTAAAATAATAAAAGTTGTTAATTCGATGTAGAACTCGAGGCAGAAATTGTTCATCGCCACAACCGCAACTTGAAAGACATTGTTTCAAAATATTCAAAAGTTGTCTCTATTATGAGAATCAAAGTGGTGACAAACTTTCCTCATATTCCTTGTTTTCAAATATTCCATTACACCTCCCACATGCTAAATCCTCACTGTGAATAAAATTAATATTAGCAATTATTATAGATTCCAGAGAGTTAGCCATGACTCATCACCAGCTTAAATGAAAGTTCTCACATTCTTCCCAATATTGACAATGCATTTCCTTCATTGAATTTTCAGCATGCATCGTAAATATCCCATTCTGAGTACATTCCTGACATGAATAAAAGGATCAGTCATACATAACAGTTTTTCTCTAGAGTATATTTTTATTTGGAAGCCGTGACCATCACTCCGTAAGAAAACTTTCGCTGTGGATTGATTCCAGTGTGCAAACAATTGTGCATTAAGACATTCATGATAGGAAAAATATTTTGTGATATAAATTGCACTTGTATAGTCTTTCTATTGCCAGGTCTTGTATTGAACTTTAGATGATGAACCTTTCTAAATCAGTTATCCAATCAAATGCACACGATTCAAAAACAGGCAGTTCCGGAAGGGGCTGCCTATCAGTAATATGCGCATTTGCATCATTGCTATTTGTAATGTCCATGACTGTCTCTTAACAATTAAATAGTCACAACTATCAGTCTACGATATGGACAGTCTCAATGCAAGTGATCTGAACTTGTCTCAAAACTGGACAAATGACTTATCTCTTCTCTGCAATGGCAATACGAAGGATGTCTTTTAAACAGGTCAACAAATGTGTCTTTCTGTTGAGTGGAAATGTGATGGCCACAGTGTTCCATAAACTCCTTCTCAATTTCAAACATTTCATCACATACTCCACAGCCATAATGTCTAACGCTAAAAGAATCAGTTATTAATTTATTTTCAGATTGTTGGGCTTCAGATTGATTTGGCTTCTCACTCTGCATCAGTAAAATGTCTCGCATATTTTCCGTTGCTGACAGCGCATTTTCATCCACACTGTAGCCGTCTCCTGTAGATGTAATGATTGTATTATGTGAAGCGTTGTCAGGAAATCTTAGATCGTTCATGTGGCTCCTTGAATGGCTCTTTAAAGAACCACTCCTGGAAAATGTTTTGTTACAAAATTCACATCTGTATGGCTTTTCTCCAGTGTGGGCTCTCAAATGCAATTTGAGGCAAACACTTCTTGAGAATCCTTTCATGCACAGTTCACACTTGTATGGCTTTTCCCCGGTATGGCTTCTTAAGTGAAGTCTGAGACTTTGACGTTGCGCAAATGACTTGTGACATAAACTGCACGTGTATGGCTTTTCTCCAGTGTGTATTTTTTTATGAGAATTCAGAATACCCTTCCATGCAAATGCCCTATCACAGACATTGCATTTGAATGGTTTTTCTCCAGTATGGATTCTCCTGTGGGAGTGTAGGATACCACTGTATTTAAATGTCTTGTTACACCATTCACATTTGTATGGCTCTTCACTGGCATGCATTCTTCTGTGGTCTTCACAATTTTGCCTGAGCAAAAATGATTTCGTGGTAACTTTGCACATAAATGGGATTTTCTCCGGGTTTGTTCTTAAATGGCGTTCTAGGTGATATCTCCTTGGAAAATCTTTGTTACATAAATCACACTTGTATTTCTTTGCTTTTCCAGTGTATATTCCTGCATGGTTATTCAGACACGATTTCGATGCAAACCCTTTGCCACAGATATTGCATTTGAATGGTTTTTCTCCAGTGTGTATTTTTGTATGGATATACAGAGCACCCTTCCATGCAAATGCCTTGTCACATATATTGCATCTGAATGGTTTTTCTCCAGTATGGATCCTCTGATGGGACTTTAGGACACTTCCATACTTAAAGGATTTGCTACACAAATCACAACTGTATGGTCTTTCATCAGAGTGGATTCTTTCGTGCAGCCTAAGATGGTACGTGAATTGAAATACTTTCTGACAAACATTGCACGTGATTGGCTTTATCTCTCTGTGTATTTTTAAATGGCATCGTAGATTATGCCAATATAGAAAATCTTTGTCACAAAAATCACACTTGTGTGGCTTTTCCAAAGTATGTTTTATAGTATGGCTATTCAGACCTGATTTCCGTGCAAACACTTTGTCACATATATTGCATTTGAATTGCTTTTCTTCAGCTGCATGGGTCCTTAGATGAGATTTCAGGGCATCACTCTGCTTAAAGGATTTGCTACATAATTCACAAATGTATCGTCTTTCATCGTTGTGAATTCTTTCGTGATCTTGAAGTTGTTGCTTCAATGGAAATGCTTTCTTGCAAACATTACATTCGAATATCTTTTTCACTTTGTGCTTTCTTAAATGCCATTTTAGTTGACGTGCAGCGGGAAACTCTTCATGACATATATCACACTTGTATTGCATAACTCCAGAGTAAGTAAGCTCTTATGCATACACTTTGTTGCATATATATTACTTTTGTTTCGTTCTTCCAGGTGTTGCCTTTCTTTAACTAGACTTCAAGTGCACCACTGTGTTTCAGTATTCAATCACATGAAATATAGTAACGGTAACGGTATCACATTTGCATGATTTCTTCTTGAGTGTGGATTGATGTGTTGTCAGTCTGATGTGCTTCACAACAAATCTTTGTTACTGATATTGCACTTTTGTTGTCAATATGCAGTGTTCATATCTTCCATGGGCCACAATATGTTTGAATATTTTGCAACAAACTTAAATAAATGTATTCGTTACGAATGTTTCCTCTTAGATTCTGAACTTGGCATCCTAAAACCTTTCTTCGAAACTTAACATTATATTGAGCTCGATATTATTCAGAATTGTAACAATACACACTTAGAAGATTAAAACATCACAAGGACGTAACAAAGCAGACAAGATGATCTTTGTTTTTCGAACATGTGTAAATCTGGGTGTGTTGATAGCAGGATGACTACAATGAGCACAACATAATTGAGTATAATAATTGAAAAAAGTAGGAATCAAAACAAAAAAATTCATTGTTGTAATCTTCTTACGAAATTATTGTTAAAACTTGAATTTAGCTTTTCATGCTTTTTGTTCGAGAAAAATGCAATAGAGAATGTTACTGTAATAGACAGTGAACTCCATTTCAGTGCATTTCTTTGTGAATTGTGTACAATAGAGTCCACAATTTGGATTGACACAAAATCATTTTACTGAAATGGAAGCTGGATCGTTGAAAATGTTTCTGCCTAAACTGAAGCTGGATTGATGAAACATGATTGCTATATAAATAGAAGTTGGAGGGATACAAGCAATTGCTGCTACTTAAATAGAAGCTGGACTGGTGAAACGAATTTTGACTAAATGGTAGAAGAAAAATATTTGTCATCTAAATAGAAGTCGGATTGATAAAAACTGAGGTAAAAGTGTATTTTAGCGTATTTTATTATTTCGAAATCGATATGGTGTATTTTAGCGTATTTTATTATTTAGCATATATGTATTTATACATTTCGTTGATGAAATCGTTATAACGTGACAAACAGACAAAATTGAGTGATATTGGAAGTTGGATTGATGAAAACTTATGGATGAAATAGAAGCTGAATTGATGAAAAAACACTTGAGAAATGGAATGTGGATTAAGGTATCTAATGGCTGATGTAGCAGCTGGATGGACAGAAACAACGCTCGAGAAATGGAAACGAAATTGATGAAAAGATTGCTTGAGAAATAGAAGTTGGATTGATGAAAATTATTTCCCTTAAATAGAAGCGGGTTGCTGAAACGATACTTAATTAAATGAGAGCTTGATTGATGGGAAATACTTGCTATTTAAATAGAATTTGGATTGATCAAAAAATAATTCGTGCTGCAACAGAAGCTGGATTAACGAATGATACATTCCAAGGCAGAAGTCGGATTGATGAAAATACCTGCGGAAGTTCGAAAGCTTATCCATATAATAACCCTCAAGTCCTCTCTGCTCTAAAAGCTGCTACAAACAAATACCATCACCTTCTGGCAATGGCCAAGAAGAGGTTTTACTCCTCACTAGTTCAATCACGATCTTGTAACCCTCGTCTTCTCTGGAAAACGGTAAACCAACTCCTACATCGGAACTCCTCTAGCCCACTTCCAAACTCTCTACCATCTTCTTCAATCGCTGACTCATTTTGTTCGTTCTTCTCTGGCAAAGTAACTACTATCCGTCTCTCTCTGCAATCACTCCTCTCAAAATCTACCATCGATTCACCTGCAGATACACCCTCCTCCACTCACGACCTTCCGTCTTCCCCACCTCAATCATCACTATCTGCTTTTAACCCAACATCAGAGTCTGAAGTGTCCAATTTATTACAATCTCTCCCAAACAAGCAGTGCGAACTCGACCCTATACCTACCTCCCTACTGAAAGAGTGCGCATCTATCATTGTCCCCATCATCACAAAAATAATCAACCTCTCCTTATCCACTGGCAACTTTCCCCTCCTCTTCAAACATTCTTTGGTAACTCCACTTCTAAAAAAACCATCACTTGATAAGGAAATCCTTTCTAATTATTGACCTGTTTCCAACCTGTCATTCATCTCTAAACTAACAGAACGTGTTGTACTCTCTCGCATCAATGACTACTTGACTTCAAATTCACTCCTTAACCCAAACCAGTCCGGCTTTACTAAAAAGCATTCAACCGAAACACTTCTCACTTCGCTCTACAATAAACTTGTCTCTGCCATCTCTCATCAACAAGTCTCCTGCCTTTGCCTCCTTGATGTCTCTGCAGCCTTTGACACCATCGACCATAACATACTACTCCAAAGACTGTCTTCCTACTTTGGCTTTACCGACACTGCTCTCCTTTGGATTCAGTCTTATCTCTCATCACGCTCTTTCTCAGTCAAAACACTTGAAACGTCTTCTCAATCATGCCCTCTCACCTGTGGTGTTCCGCATGGTTCTGTCCTCGGGCCCCTCTTGTTCATCCTCTACACCACTCCACTCAGCTCACTCATAAAAGCATCCACAGTCGACCATCATCTATATGCTGACGACACCCAATTACTCATCTCTTTCTCTCCAAGCAGCTTCTCTGACTCCATAGAAAATCTTCTCTCTGTGGTCACCCAAATCACCTCTTGGATGACCTAAAATCTCCTCTGCCTTAACCCCTCCAAGACAGAATTTATACTAATTGGCCTCAGAGAACAACTCAAGAAAATTCCTGATCCCTCTATTTCCTTCAACAATGACTCTTCTTCCAACCACACTTTCTCCGCAAATTCTCCTGTCCGAAACCTAGGTGTAATCTTTGACCAGCATCTTAGCTTCTCCGACCACATAACCCAACTTTCCCGCACTTGTTTCATGCACATACGAGATCTCCGCAGAATCCGACCTATGCTCGACTTTAAAACTGCATCCACAATAGCCACATCCATAGTTCATGCGAAACTTGATTACTGCAACTCTCTCTTCCTAAACATTGATATAACCCAAATTAACCGCCTCCAAGCTAGCCAGAATGCCCTCGCCCGTGCAGTGACGAAAACCCCCAAACGTCACCACATCACTCCTGTCCTGAAATCACTTCACTGGCTCAAAATACCTGAACGCATCGAATACAAAGGCCTCTCACTCACTTACAATACACTTCAATCATCCCAGCCGTTCTACCTTCGTCAGTTGTTCACCATCCAGCCACTTCGTTCAACACGCTCCTCATCCTCCATTACACTGCTTCGCCCTCCCATCACATCATCACTGAAATTCGCAAACCGCTCCATAGCCATTGCCGTTCCACCTCTCTGGAACAAACTTCCGCCAGCACTTCGGCAAACTTCCGACCCATCATACGAACTCACCAAAACTTCACCTCTCGCTATCTCCCAACAGGTCTTTCACTCAAAACTGAAAACATTGCTCTTTCAAAAATCCTATCCTGATTCTTCCTCTTCTCCTCACATCCCCCGCCACTTCAACTCTAAACATCACCCACCTTAGTCGTCCATCTATCTGCCTGCCTGACTCTCCGGACTTGACCCGCTGCCTATCGATTTTGTTTTGATTGAGCGCCTGTGAATAAGCTGGTTCCCGCGACTTGGCTTTTGTGGGCGCTATAGAAGTCTCGAGATTACGATTACGATTAATAAAATACGCTATTTATTTTGAGCTAACCTGTCTTGAATAAAATACGCTAAAATACACTTTTACCAAAATTGATATGCACGTCACTTAAATAACTCTGAAATTACTTCTGGTGAATTAAAATGGTAATCCCGCAGTTTAGCGTCGTTAATGTATTTTCTTCTAAGGGATTACCGCATGCTTGATAAATGGAAGCTGGATTGATGATTTTCATTCATGTATTTCAACATGCATCCAGCTTCCATTTCTCAAGCGATGTATCATTAATCCGGCTTCCAGTTCTCAATCCAGTTTGTCAATCCAGCTTCTATTTCACATATAAGGAACCTTCATCCAGCTTCCATTCACCATTTCCCGGTGAGCCAATAATATTTAGCAACCTCAGCACATCGCTTGAGAAATGGAAGCTGGATGCATGTTGAAATATATGAATGAAAATCATCAATCCAGCTTCCATTTATCAAGCATGCGGTAATCCCTTAGAAGAAAAGAAATTAACGACGCTAAACTGCGGGATTACCATTAAAATTATAGTACCGCTGGATCGATTAGAAGAATTCTTGCCAAGCTCGACTTTGAATTTATTGAAAATAGCGAATAATATTATAGGATGCTAAAACATGATTACATTGAAATGATTAAAAATAATAATCGTTCATCGAGCATCGAGTGAATAATTTACCACACGAAAATACATGTTTACCTTAATATAAATGTAGCAACGTAAAATGCGGGGTAACCATACAATTGTGTGTAGCGTATTATAAAGCAAACACCACTTCTCAATCGACCCCAGCATGGAAGTTACTTTGTCAAGAAAATCAAAATGGTGATAATGAAAATAAAATCATACAACAAAGAGTTAGAATTTCGATGCTTCTGCCCTCTTCCGAATGAGTTCTCTATTAATGTTCTTTCGCATTATACAGCAAAACAATAATTAATATATTATTTTCTGTTTCGCATTTGCTATAGCTATACAACAGGATATAAATTGAACGACTTAAATGGTGTTTTGATTGAATGTAAAATGTAAAACCCTGAAAACATACGTATACATGTAATATTAAACTACAACAAACTTGTGATGGCGATAGGCCGTCAGCAGGTCTCCTGGACAGCTTCCGACACAACAGACCATAGCATCCTTATGGCGGCACGCTTATACCCGAATCCCAAGCCGTATTATAGCACTACAGAGTTTTTTTCCCGTAAACTAGAAGTTGGATGAACGATGAAAACATATTACTGCTGAAGTATTGCAGTATCATTAGAAGCTGGATGAGCATATTAATTAACAGAATTAGATGCTGGACTAGCGAGGAAATAATGGCTTTATGCTAAATTGTTATCATAAAACTAGAGGCTGGATGAACAATCAAAATATTTTTAGCTAAAGTAGAAATTGGATGAATAACGGAACTGTAATATAGCAGAATTAGAAGATGGATGAGCAATGAAAAAATGGCTAAGACATGTTTTAAATATTACGATGCTATACAGCTTAAGTTTCGGGCAAATGCTGGCGGCACGGGCATGCACCCCCGGATAAAAACCTCCCAGGACAACCACCAGGATAGAAAAAAAACACCCGGGCAGAGCATCATTAATGTAAAGGTGGTTATTCTCCGAACGGCGGCTCTAAGTTCAAAATACATCTGGTGTCCATGTAAAAGTCGGATTGATACAAAATCATGTTTGTTTAAATGGAATCTGGATTGAATAAAAAATATAAAGTATATTTGCAAGAATTGCTTCTATGGAATTCAAACATTGTGGCTTGAAATGCAGAAAATATAACATGAATAGAAACATCATAACTACAGCAAGATGATATTATTTCAAACAATACAAGTTGTTAATTCAAATTATAACAAAGCAGCTGGGAAAATATCCAAAAGTTGTCTCCATTTGTAGAATCAGAGTCAGGAGAACATTCCTTCATCAGCCATAATCACTGTGCAATAAAATATTAGTAATTAGCCTACTAGTTCAGGCGTTAGTTTTTTACTTAGTACATAGTCCTTCCCATGCAGAATTGCACATCGGGCAACGCAGCCTCTCCACTCTTGTTACAGTTTCACCTGGGCAAAATTGCAATACAAGCTTTTAAAACGCAAAAAACTGGAAGGAACAACATAATTAGCAAAATGAAGTTATTTCAAACAATAAAAGTTGCTAATTCGAAGTAGGTCTAAACAAGAATTGATCATCTCCAAAACAGCAACTTGAAACTCATTATTTAAAAATATCCAATATAATATGGGAGAATTCGTGTGATGACAATATTCCTTCATCTTCCTCGATATCGAAATATCTCATCACACAATCCACATGCAAAAGGCTACAGCTGTGAAATAAAATATTAGCAATCACTACAGATTGATCTCCAGAGTTTTAGCCATGCATCATCACCAGCCTAAATGAAAGTTCTCACAGTGCTCCCAATATAGTTGCATGTCCTTCATAGATTTTTCACTTATAGTAGAGACCAAATTTTCAGAACTTTCAAGAAATCGATTAAAAGTCTTTACAAAATCCTTCACTTGTGTGTGTGTGTTCTTAATTGGAGATCATCATTCCATAAAAAAACGCCTTCATTCCAGTGTGCAAACTTTTGTGCACAAAGACAGTCACTATAACAATATACTGTGTGACAAATTGCACCTGTACTTTCTTTCGAGACTCTTTTCAGGCCTTGCATTGAATTACAGCAATAATTTTTCAAGAACAGTCCTCCGAAGAGAAGCATAAAGTTAGTTCCAAGATAGACAGTTCAGGAAACTTTTGAAGGCATATAAGAAAATATACACATCTGTAACACCGCCATTTGTTATGTCCTTGTCTGTATCTTTACAATTAAATAACGTACAATATGAACAGTCTCAATGTAAGTGATTTGAAGTTGGTTCAACACCGGACAAATGACTTATGTCATCTCCGCAATGGCAACATGAAGTATGTCCCTTAAATAGGTCAACAAACGTGTCTTTCTGTTGAGTGGAAATATGATGGCAACAGTGTTCCATAAAAACCTTCTCGACATCAAACATTTCATCACATACTCCGCAGCCAAAGTGTCTAGCAAGAAGCTCATCAATTATCAAATCAATTACACGTTGCTGGGTTTCAACTTGACTTGGCTTCATGGTCTGTCCAGGCAAGACGTCTCTCGTATTTTCTGTTGCTGACAATTTATTTTCAGCAACAACATAGTCGTCTACTATAGATGCATTGTGTGAAGTATTACCATTATTACAAAATCCTTGATCGCTCACATGGATGTTTGCATGGCTTTTAAGAGAACCACTCTGGGCAAATCTGTTATAAAATTCACACCTGTACGGCATTTCACCAGTGTGGGTTCTCATATGCCTTTTGAGGTCACGTGTATATGAAAATTCTTTCATGCACAAATCGCATTTGTATGGCATTTTTTCAGTGTGGGTTTTCATGTGTGTTTTAAAGCAGCGTCTGTAGAAAAATTCTTTCATGCACAAATTACATCTGTATGGCATTTTTCCAGAGTGTGATTCCATGTGTCTTTTAAAGCAACGATCATATGAAAATTCTTTCATGCACAATTCACATTTGTATGGCATTTTTCCAGTGTGGGTTATCATGTGTCTTTTAAAGCCATTATTATTTGAAAATTCTTTCACACACAATTCACATTTGTATGGTATTTCTTCAGTGTGTATTTTCATGTGCCTTTTAAAGCCACGACTATATGAAAATTCCTTCATGCACAATTCACACTTGTATGGCATTTCCTCAGTATGAGTTCTAAAGTGAACTTTAAGACTTTTAAGTCGTGCAAATGCCCTGCGACATAAACAGCAAACGTATGGCTTTTCTCCACTGTGAATTCTTGCATGACGATCCAGATACGATATATAGGCAAATGTTTTTTCACATGAAGTGCATCGAAATGGCTTTTCTCCAGACTTATCCCAACTGTGGGACCTTAAATGCTTCTTTAGGGCATCTTTCCGCCCAAATGCCTTGCAACACAAATCACATTGGTATGGTCTTTCACCAGTGTGGGTCATTCTATGGTTTTCCAAATGGTGCTTTGCGGAACATACTTTCTGACAAACATCACATTCGAATTGCTTCCTATCTTTGTGTGTTTTTATGTGACACATTAGATGACTCCTAGTTGGAAAATCTGTGTGACATAAATCACACGTGTATTGCTGTTCACCAACTGTGTGTGCTCTTATATGACTTTTCATGTTCGATTTCGTTGTAAACGTCTTGTCACAAATATTGCATTTGAATGGCTCTTCCCCAGTGTGTATTCTTCTGTGGATATCCAGAGGACCCTTCCATGCAAATGCCTTGTCACAGACATTGCACTTGAGTGGTTTTTCTCCAGTATGGAGCATTTCATGGTTCTTTAAGAGACTTCTCTGCTTAAAGGATTTGCCACACAATTCACAGCTGTATGGTCTTTCACTATTGTGGACTACTTCATGCTCTTCAAGATAATGATACAGTCGAAACGCTTTCTGGCAAAAATGGCATTGACATGGTTTTTTCTCTTCAACTGTTCCCGAATTGAATGGGGAGGTTTGCCCTTGGACATTTGAAACTGCCAGGACATTTGAAACAGCCGGGACATTTAAAACTGTCAGGACATTTGAAACTGCTAGGACATTTGAAACTGTCATGACATTTGAAACTGCCAGGACATTTGAAACTGTCACTGGGCAGAGAACTTGAAGAAGAAATGACATATTTGATGACTCTTAGTCGGAAATTCTTTGTTCGTTACAGAAATCACAACTGTATTGTATTTCTTCAGTATGTGTTCTTGCATGCTTTCCATATAAGACCTCCATTCGTATTCTTTGTCACATATATTACACTTGTCTTGTTTTCCTTATATTCCAATTGAGGTCTTGTGCCTGGATTCCAATAGCAATAGCACACTCTATTTAACTGGTCCATTACTTACATAAAATGGTTCCACGACAACTGGTTCACAGACGTTGGAAAATCTGTCCGGGGGGTTAATGTCCTATGCAAAATGGGGGGAATTGTCCGGGGGTTGCTGTCCGGGGGTTGGGGCGCGGACATTTCCCCCCCGGACAAAACCCCGGACAAAACCCCCGGACAAAACCCCCGGACAATTCCCCCCCTAGGGTAGGACAATTCCCCCCCTGGTAGAACATATTGCGTTTAAGTGGTTGTACTGTAAAACGCCGGTGCTAAGTACGCAAGTTAAATTGATGAAAAGAATTCTCGCTAAATAGAAGCCGGATTGGTACAAATAAATTTTACTTAAATGGAAGCTGGATTGATGAAAATATTTTTCTTAAATTCGAGCTGGATTGATGAAAATATTCATGTTTAAATTGGAGCTGGATTGGTGAAATTTTTTCTCTTAAATTGGAGCTGGATTGATTAAAATATTCTTGCTTAAATTGGAGCTGGATTGATGAAAATATTCTTTGCCTAAATGGAAGCTGGATTGATGAAAATATTCTTGCTTAAATTGGAGCTGGATTGATGAAAATAATTGTTATTTAAATAGAATTTGGATTAAACGCATTTTTGCCTAAATGGAAGCAAAGGGGGGAATTGTCCGGGGGTTAATGTCCTAGGCTAAATCAGGGAGGAATTGTCCGGGGGTTTTGTCCGGGGGTTTGTCCGGGGTTTTGTCCAGGGGGAGAAATGTCCGCGCACCGGTAGCTCTAACTCCATTACTAAGACTTGGTACCTTTTCAAGTATTAATATTCTATGGGTTTCAAATAAAATTTTACTTTTAATAACGATTAATTCATATGTCTTGTGAATCCTGATATCTTTCGGAAATGAGAAAGATATTAACTTCATTTTTTATTCTGTCCAGTAATAATTAACCTATGTTGTGGTAGCTCTAACTCCATTACTAAGACTTGGTATTTTTGTGACACATATTCTTACTTAAATTGTAGCTAGATTGATGAACATATTCTTGCTTAAATTAGAGCAGGATTGATGAATATAATTGTCATTTAAATAGAAGTTGGATGAAACGAATTCTGGCCCAAATGGAAGCTCGGTTGATGATAAGGATTCATTCTGTCCTAAATTGCACCAACAAGTATTAGCTTCATATCGGAGAGACTATCAAGCTATAAGTTCACGCCTGAATGACAGCGACAGGTGTTTACCTGTAGCGTATGACACTAACTAGTTGACACAGCACAGCGAACTGGATCATTAGCCTAAGTTTGAGCAAATAATACCTACAGAAATAGGCTATTCGCAGCAAAGGGGGAATGTCCGGGGGTTAATGTCCTAGGCTAAATCAGGGGAATTTGTCCGGGGGTTATTGTCCGGGGTTTTGTCCAGGGGAAATGTCCTACACTCGCCGCGACAAGTGGTCTCCTGACGGGGCGCGGACATTTCCCCCCGGACAAAACCCCCGGACAATTCCCCTCCTAAGGTAGGACAATTCCCCCCTGGTAGAACATATTGCGTATAAGTGGTTGTACTGTGAAACGCCGGTGCTATGTACGCAAGTTAAATTGAGGAAAAGAATTCTCGCTAAATAGAAGCCGGATTGGTACAAAATAAATTTTACCTAAATGGAAGCTGGATTGATGAAAATATTCTTGCTTAAATTGAAGCTGGATTGATGAAAATGTTCTTGCTTAAATTGAAGCTGGATTGATGAAAATATTCTTGCTTAAATTGAAGCTGGATTGATGAAAATATTCTTGCTTAAATTGGAGCTGGATTGATGAAAATAATCTTGCTTAAATTGGAGCTGGATGGATAAAAAAAATTGTTATTTAAATAGAAGTTGGATGAAACGGATTTATACCTACAGATATAGGCTATTTTTGCAGCAAGGGGGGGAATTGTCCGGTGGGTTAATGTCCTAGGCAAAATCGGGGGGGGAATTGTCCGGGTTTTTTTTGTCCGGGGGTTTGTCCAGGGGAAAATGTCCTACACTCCTCCAGACAATTCGTTTATAACGACAACTGGTCTACAGACAACTGGTCTAGCGCATGAGAAATGGCAGCTGGATGAGTTTTTACAGGTGAAATGGAGGTTGGATTGATGAAAAAACGCAAGAGAAATGGAATCTGGATGGTTCCTTTAACAGGTGAAATAAATGCTGGATTGACGAAAATAACGCATGAGAAAGAAAAGTTGGATGAAGGTATATCTAGATCTGAAATAGCAGCTGGAGCGATAAAAAAAACGCTTAAGTAATGGAAGCTGGATCAGGGTATCTTTATATCTGAAATAGAAACCGGATTGACGAAAATAACGATCGATTGAGATATAGAAGGTTTTTTAGATCTTAGCTAGAAGCTGAATGCATATTTAAATAGGCCACATGAATGAAAATCATCAATCCGCCTTCCATTTACGATAGAAAACGATTTAGCGTTTTTTTCCTCATAAATCCAGCTTCTATTTCGTCAATACGATTTGTCTGTAGACCAGGGCTTTTTTAACGTGTGTAGCCTAGTTCTACACAAAATGTGCAGTTCTAAAATGGATTCGTGTAGTTGAAGAAGCACTTTCGTCACGCTCCGTGCAGTTAAAACTAGTAAAAATAGGTCATTTTCCTCAGATTGGGAGTAATTTACCATGGATGATGAGCAAAGAGAGAAGAGGATGTGCAGTTCTAAAAATTCCTTTAAAACAGCCCTGCTGTAGACCTGTTGTCGTTAGATGAATTGTAAGAAGACCACTTAATTGTCATTAGACTGTAAACCAATAATAAATTATTGTGGTGGAACCGTCGCGAAGATCCCCTTCGGAACGGTACTCGGAGACTTCTAAACAGGGTTTGATGCAAGAAATTGGAGATTACGATTAATTTTTTGACAATCATACCCTAACCTTTTTGTGTCAACAGTTCTCAGCGAAGTAATATTAGTAATAATAATTAGAGAAATACTGTAAGTAAACCTACCATGGCCCGATATTAGTTTCAATTTATCGGCACTGCGTCAGAATAAAGATGATAGTCATAAGCCGCTTTCTCCCTCATCCAAACTTGGGACAGGACAACTAAAACATCATCAGCACCACGGGGGAACGGACATTAGCCCCCCGGACAAAAGCCCCCGGACATTAGCTCCCCGGACATTAGCCCCCGGACAAAAGCCCCCAAGGTAGGACATTAGCCCCCCCAGTCCATTATACCATTACCTAAAAATGATGCACAAAATGTAACAATGGGCCTAAGTTAAGCGAATAAGCCTACATTGCACATTAGTTCAACATTGTAAGAATATGTAAAGTTAATTGAAGGTTTATTATGCATAGGCCTATTATAAAACATTTAAAGGCATTAATTGTAGGACTCTGTGAACAACTCATTGTGCAAAGTCTCTCATAAATGTAAAAAAATATAAGTCCAAAGTTTGTGAAATCTAGATAAAAGTTTAATGCCTAACTGACCTTAAGTAACAAACCTTCGTTGTAGCCAAAACTGACACTAACAAGTAGGCCTACTGACTGTATACGATTCCCATTCGCTCATTTAAGGCCTATAATCTATTAATCTATTGTTGTCGTAGTAGGACACTAAACAAATAGACAGTATAGGTCCTGTATACCATTCCCATTCGTTCATTTCAAATCTAAGTTTATAAGCTTAGGCCTACTGACACAATTAGGACCTAAATGACACTAAGAACTTTCGTTTGCATGTCTATGCCAGTGACAAGTAATCAGTTACTGCACTATTCCATGATTTGTACAAAGAGGGGCTTTTGTCCGGGGGGGCTAATGTCCTAGGTAAAATCGGGGGCTTTTGTCCGGGGGGCTAATGTCCGGGGGCTAATGTCCGGGGGCTTTTGTCCGGGGGCTAATGTCCTACACCCAGCACCACGTAGGCTATGCTTGTGCTCCGTGGCACTTAACGCTCAACCCATCAACAGTTTTAGCATTGACTTTACACCCGACTTGGGCTAACATATCAACACTTGTAACAGATTATCAAATAGTTTCTCTGTTAAGAGACACCCAGCATTGTCCTTCTGGTAATTATAATTAGGTCTCTTTTGTCATATTGACTTTTGTATTATTCAGCACAGATCTCAGTAAAACTCTTCAAGGGGCGTTTTATATACTTGTGTAAGAAACCAGGTTAATATATTTAAAAAAATACTGGACAATGATTTACTTTCTAGCCAATTTCAAGAAGAATCCATTCCATTTCTGTATTACTATTTAAGGCAGCTTCTTCTTCTTTATTGTAGGCCCAAGATTCCAACGACACCATTCCTATCAACTCTGTGCTTTTTCCTTTATTTCTTTAAATTCTCGTCCATTTTCTCTGTCCATCAACCAGTCCATCATCATCTTGGTATTTTAGGCAGGCAGCTGTGCAGCAATAGCTGGTTTCCTCTGCCAGTGCCAGTCCCAAGCCTGGATAAAGGAGGAGGGCGAAACTAATCATATTTGATATGGCAGCGTCGTTAAGCAAGAAACAAGCAGCGGTAATCTATCGTTTTAACGGAAATAATTATTTGCCATTTTGTCCACTATCGTTTTAGCGGAATTAATTATTCGCCATTGCATGGGATATAGCGATGATGGCAATACAAATTGGATTGACGAAAAGAATTCTTGCTAAATAGAAGTAGGATTGATGAAATAATTTTTAACGCAATAGAGGTGGGATTTGCGAAAACATTATTGCTGAAATTGGAGCTGGATTGATGACAAATAATTGTTATTTAAATAGAAATTTAATTGATAAAAATCTGTTATTATTGAAATAGAAGCCGGATTGGTTAAATGAAATCTTGACTAAATGGAAACCTGATTGATGATAATGATTTATGCCAAAGTAGAAGCCGGAATGTTGAAAAATAATGATGCTGCGACTGCCCGAAAATTTCGTATAATTTATTCCGCTATTCCGTTTTCCGAAATGAGAAAAATAATTAATTCCGTTAAAACGATAGATTACCCAAGCAGCAATAGCTACTGGTTGAAAAATAATATCATGCGACATAAAGTGAAAATTAAAATATTATAAGAATGATTGAACTCTAAGGTCAATGATAAGTATAAAAACACATGTATACGATTTCATGCTGTAAGTTCCATATTTATAAATAACATTATAGCATCGCTTCCAATACATCTGCAATAATTGTTTTGATACACTTCAAACGCTATAGGTTGAACTGTCTCTATAACTTCGAAAGAAACATTATAATTAGCAAGATGAAGTCATTTCAAGCAATGAAAGTTGTTAACTCGAAGTTGCTCTAAACAGGAATTCTTCAGCGTTCTCAAACTTTGGTACGCACACCCCTGTGGGTACGCCAGGCGCTGGCAAATGGTACGCCAAAAAATCCAGAAATTTTATTTTTTAGTTTGTGGACTTTAATTGTGTCCATTTTCAAAATGATTCATAATGATTTTGTACATACAACAGCATCATCATTATTTATTTCACAACATATGATTAGACTCACATACTATATAGTGCATGCAACATACAGTACATGTTTAGGCCAATTTCTGTCAATTTGAAACAAAATAATGTAAAACTAGTGTAAAACCAAAGCCAGAAAGGAAAGCTGAAGTGGCCTGGTCGAGCTTTAAAATTTGTGATTCATATCAGCACATAATATATATATATATATATATAAATAATATAATATAAGTTATATAGTTATATATATATATAGTTATATACATATATATTTGTGTGTGTGAAACCAGTTTTTAAACTATTCTTGCTTTCAAAAATAAATATGGCCAAAATTTGTGATTGAAATTGATAAATTTTAAACCTGATAAGTTCTTTAAATTTCAAATCTGTGCTAATCAAAACAAGCACACAGCAATACACGCTATAGGTTTGACCTTTCTTACAGCTCCCTATAATACACCAATGATTAAAAGGACTTATAATTCGCACTATAAGGGGACTGCGCAATGGTAGTTTGTTTCACATCTGACTTTGTTGGCAATGCTGGGGATACGCCATCATTCAATTTCTTGCGTAGGGTACAAGAAAAATAAAGTTTGAGAACTCCTGATCTAAAAGCAGCAAGTTGTCTCTATTGGGAGAATTTGAGTGATGACAAAAGTTTTTTAATCTTCCTCGATATAAAATATTCCATCACACAGTCCACATGCAAAAGGCTAGCTGTCAAATAAAAGTATTAGCATTACTGCAGATTGATCTCCAGGATGTTAGCCATGGCTCATCACCAGCCTAAATGAAAGTTCTCACATTGCTCCCAAAATTGACAATGCACTTCCTTCATAGATTCTCCAGCATTCATAGTAGAGTCTTTACAAAGTCTTTATCAAGTGTGTCTTTTTACTTGGTGACTCATTCCATACAAAAAACGGGCTTTATTCAGTGTGCAAGCTGTTGTGCATTAATACTGAACAGTCACTGTATCAATATACTCTACAGCACATGTATTGTGTTTCTATTGTCAGGTCTTGCATTGAATTACAGATGATAGTCCTTCCGGAACAGACGCCCAATGAAATGCATACAGCAACAAGATAGAAGCGTCAGGAAACGTCTGAAGCCATATCATAAACATGCACATCTCTAACATTGCCATTTCTAAAGTCCATGTCTGTCTCTTAATAATAAATACTGTGCGATATGAACAGTCTTAATGCAAGTGATTTGAAGTTGGTTCAAAACCGGACAAATGACTTGTCACATCTTCACAATGACAACATGAAGTATGTCCCTTAAATAAGTCAACAAACGTGTCTTTCTGTTGAATTGAAATGTGATGGCAACAGTGTTCCATGAAAACCTTCTCGACATCAAACATTTCGTCACATACTCCGCAGCCATAGTGTCTAGCAAGAAGCTCATCAATTATCAAATCATATACACGTTGCTGGGCTTCAACTTGACTTGGCTTCTTGCTCTGACCAAGCAAGACGTCTCTCGTATTTTCTGTTGCTGACAATTTATTTTCAGCAACAACATATTCGTCTAATATAGATGTATTGTGTGAAATATTGTCACTACCACGAAATCGTTGATCGCTCACATGGATACTTGCATGAATTTTAAGAGAACCACTCCATGCAAATCTTCTGTTACAAAATTCACACATGTACGGCTTTTCTCCAGTGTGGGTTCTCATGTGCCTTTTGAGGTCAGAAATTGTTGCAAATGCTTTCATGCACAGTTCACACCGGTATGGCTTTTCTCCAGTGTGGACTCTCATGTGCCTTTTGAGATCATAACTTGTTGCAAATTCTTTAATGCACGATTCACACTTGTATGTCATTTCCGAAGTATGGGTTCATAAGTGAAATATAAGACCTTGACGTTGTGTAAATGCCATGTGACATAAACAGCAAACGTATGGCTTTTCTCCACTGTGTGTTCTTGCATGACGATCCAGATACGACATATGGGCAAATGTTTTTTCACATGTACAGCATCGAAATAGTTTTTCTCCAGACTTTTCCCAACTGTGGTTTCTTAAATGTACCGTAAGGGCATTTTTCAATTTAAATGCCTTGCCACATAAATCACATTGGTATGGCCTTTCATCAGTGTGGGTCATTCTATGGTGTTCCAAATGGCACTTTGTGGAACACACCTTCTGGCAAACATCACATTTGAATTGTTTCGAATGTGATGTTTTTACGTGACACATTAGATGACTCCTGGTTGGAAAATCTGTGTGACAAAAATCACACATGTATTGCATTTCTCCAGCGTGTGTTTTTAAATGGCGTTGTAGATCATTCATCCTACGAAAACCTCGGTGACATAAGTCACACGTGTATTGCTGTTCATCAACTGTGTGTACTCTTCTATGACTATTCAAGTTCGATTTTGTTGCAAAAATCTTGTCACAGAAATTGCATTTGAATGGTTTTTCTCCAGTATGGAGCTTTTGATGAGACTTAAGGGCATTTCTCTGCTTAAAAGATTTGCTACACAACTCACAACTGTATGGTCTTTCACCAGTGTGGATTCTTTCATGCTCTTCAAGATGATAATTCAGTCGAAATGCTTTCTCGCAAAAATGGCATTTGTACGGCTTTTTCTTTTCGGCTGTTCCTGAGTGGAATTGGAAGTTTTGCCCTTGGACATTTGAAACTGCCTGGACATTTGAAACTGCCTGGACATTTGAAACTGCCAAGACATTTGAAACTGCTTGGACATTTGAAACTGCCTGAACATTTGAAACTGCCAAGACATTTGAAACTGCCACTGGGCAGTGAACTTGAAGAATAAGAAATGACATATTAGATGACTCTTAGTTGGAAGCTCTTTGTTCGCTGCATAAATCACAATGATGTTGTATTTCTCCAGTATGTTTTCTTACATGCTTTCCAGATAACACCTCCTTTCATATTCTTTGTCACATATATTACACTTGTATTGTTTCCCTATTTTTCAATTCAGGTCTTGTGCCTGGATTCCAATAGCACACTCTAATTAACTGGTCAATTACATTATAATCGTATTCGTGCATTGTTTCGCTGGGCATTGTTGTTCCTTGTATGATTCTTGAATGCTGTTTCAAAACAAAAGATTAATCAAATATATTGTACTTCTGTAGTTTCCCCGAGTGTACAATCTTCTATCCATGAACCTTTGAAACACTAAATCCATGATGTGTACCATATACAGAACATATTTAAAAGTAACGTAATTGAGAAATGTAGGTGTTCCTGTGAAAAAAGTGGATTGTAATCTTCTTAAAATGCACTTTTATCTAGTACTGATGACAAATAGTCGCAGCCGAAAGAGAAGCAGGATTGATGAGAAGGATTCCTGCCAAAGTAGAAGCCGGATTGCTGGAAACTAATTATGCAGCGCCAGTCAAAATGATATTTTGTTTTTATCTTTGCTTTTATCCTACCACCAAAATTCATGAATTCGATGAAAAATATTTTCTGACGAAATAGAAGCGGGATTGATCGCGTGAGGGTCGGTTAGGGCTCAGGCTGGGCGTCATGAGGGTCGGTTAGGGTTAGTTTTAGGGTTAGTGCAGTCATTCTGCTTAAATTAAAGAGCTGGATTGATGAACAATAATTTTCAATGAAAAATTGATGAAAACAATTTGCTGACGAAATAGAAGCGGTATTTATCGAACAGATTCTTGCATAAACAGAAACTGGATCGATTAAAACGATTCTTGGCAAACTAGAAGTTGGATTTATTAAAGATAACAACGCTGCAACGTTAGTTCTTGGTGTCTTGGTGGTCGGATCAAAAACAAGTACCAATAATTTAGTATACTTTATTCCGCTAAAACGATAGATTACCCGAACTTGAAGTTGGATCTAGCCTATTGAAAACAGCAATGTTGAAACGAGCGACAAGGCTAAGATACGTTTACCTTTTATTCAATTCATTTATTGTAACCAACCATCAACATACACAATAGACATAGTATAACATGCTTCGCATAATCGGATGGCGGGGAACGGACATTAGCTCCCCCGGACAAAAGCCCCCGGACATTAGACCCCCGGACATTAGCCCCCGGACAAAAGCCCCCAAGGTAGGACATTAGCCCCCCCAGTCCATTATACCATTACCTAAAAATGATGCACAAAATGTAACAATGGGCCTAAGTTAAGCGAATAAGCCTACATTGCACATTAGTTCAACATTGTAAGAATATGTAAAGTTAATTGAAGGTTTATTATGCATAGGCCTATTATAAAACATTTAAAGGCATTAATTGTAGGACTCTGTGAACAACTCATTGTGCAAAGTCTCTCATAAATGTAAAAAAATATAAGTCCAAAGTTTGTGAAATCTAGATAAAAGTTTAATGCCTAACTGACCTTAAGTAACAAACCTTCGTTGTAGCCAAAACTGACACTAACAAGTAGGCCTACTGACTGTATACGATTCCCATTCGCTCATTTAAGGCCTATAATCTATTAATCTATTGTTGTCGTAGTAGGACACTAAACAAATAGACAGTATAGGTCCTGTATACCATTCCCATTCGTTCATTTCAAATCTAAGTTTATAAGCTTAGGCCTACTGACACAATTAGGACCTAAATGACACTAAGAACTTTCGTTTGCATGTCTATGCCAGTGACAAGTAATCAGTTACTGCACTATTCCATGATTTGTACAAAGAGGGGCTTTTGTCCGGGGGGGCTAATGTCCTAGGTAAAATCGGGGGCTTTTGTCCGGGGGCTAATGTCCGGGGGCTAATGTCCGGGGGCTTTTGTCCGGGGGAGCTAATGTCCTACACCCTCGGATGGCAACAAGGAAGGCCCTAAGGGATGAATATCCCGCTAACAGGGACACCTAATTACTTATCAATTTTAACAGATGGCTAGACGGTTGACATAATGAATTGAACAATAGGCAAGAAAGAACAGGATAAGATGAAAATTAATGTAGTAAACTTAACTAAGAACGCAAAAACAAACACAAAAACAATAATAAAATCAAATAAAATAAAATCAGTGCCTACAAGGTTAAATGTCTTTGCAGTCATTAACCAAATAGTTGCGCAATAGTGTCTTTGCCCTTTGTAAACTGGAAGCTTGTTGAACATGATTAGGAAACGAGTTCCATATACCTGGTCCAGTATATTTAATATGGAATCTTCTTGAATTTAAACGAGCGGATATGGCTCGATAATGAGAGGAGTTCCTAGTAGAATAGTTGTGTATTTCAGAACCTTTTTGGAAGTACCCTGCAAAGTTAAGGGGAAGAAGATCATGGGTGAACCGATACATAAAGATTCCTATCTGAAAAGTCATTATTTGGTGAAATTTTAATAAATTTAATGATTGAAATAAAGGACTTGAGTGAATAAAAGGCTTAACTCCAGCTATGATACGTATTGCACGTTTTTGGAGAAGTACTAATTTATTGAGCCTGGATTTATATGTAGATGCCCAAACTAAATTACAGTATGAGAGATAAGGATATATTAATGAGTAGTACAATTTAACACGAATAGCGGGGGGGAGTATATGGGAGGTTCGACGAAGGATACCAACACTTTTTGCAACCTTCGCAGAGATATATTTAATATGATCATTCCATGTGAGGTGTTGATCTATGTGCACACCAAGAAATTTAGTGGAGCTAACCTGCGTTATGGAGGTATCGTTAATAGACAGTTGCAATTCATTCTGGGGGCACATCTTTTTATTAGTTCGAAATAGCATAAAGTTAGTTTTATCTATGTTTAAGGAGAGTCTATTAGCAGAGAACCATTCGGCAATGAAGACAAGCTCATTGTTTACTGTTTGTATTAGACTCTGGTAGGATTTATGAGAGTGAAAAACATTTGTATCGTCAGCAAAGAGGATGAATGAAAGAGTTTTTTTTATTTTTTATATTATTTTTTATATATTTTTTTTTTTATATTTTTTTTATTTTTTATTGATTTTAACGAACGACGCTGCAGCGAGTGAGTAATTGACGGTGCCAAAATACATGTTTGTCAAGTACCTTTTTTTAAAAATTTGATGAAAAATATTTTCTGACGAAATTGAAGCGGGATTTATCGTGTGAGGGTCGGTTAGGGCTCAGGTTAGGCGTCGTGAGGGTCGGTTAGGGTTAGCTTTAGGGTTAGTGCAGTCATTCTGAAGCTGGATTGATGTGATGAACAATAGTTTTCAATGAAAAATGGATGAAAAATATTTGCTGACGAAATAGAAGCGGGATTTATCGAACAAATTCTTGCCTAAAGAGAAGCTGGATCGATTAAAAGGATTCTCGGCAAACTAGAAGTCGGATTTATTAAAGATAACAACGCTGCAACGTTAGTTCTTGGTGTCTACCGAGTCACTATAGAACGTCTACCGAGTCATTATAGAACTCTACCTAATTTAGTAAAGTTAAATGCGGCTTAAGTTAAAGTTAAACGAAACCAGTTATCGATCCCCGCGGCATGGAAAATAGTAAAAACGTTTCAGATGTGAAGAAATAAAAAAAATGGCGTTAAAGAGACAACACACAACAATGCAGTTAGATTTGAGATACTCCTCACCTCTACCGAATGAATTCTCTACTATCGATACTTCTTAAAATAATAATTTTATATTATTATGTCGTTGCTTCTAATTCATAATATTACAAATGAAATGGGATAAGAAAAACTTAAATCGTGTCTCGTCTGAGTAAAAATGTCGCGAAGATCCCCTTAGATACTCAGAGACGGTGTCACGACAACTCGTCTACCGACAACTCGTCTAACGAGTGAGTAATTGACGATGAGTAATTGACGATTGACACTCTTTAGATTGGTCTCCGGACAATTCGTCTACGACAACTGGTCTACAGACAGCTGATCCAGCGCTTGAGAAATGGAAGCTGGATGAAAGTTTTTACAGGTGAAATGGAGGTTGGATTGATGAAAAAACGCAAGAGAAATGAAATCTGGATGATGGCTCTTTTACAGGTGAAATAGAAGCTGGATTGACGAAAATAACGTATGAGAAACAAAAGCTGGATGAAAGTATTTCTTGATCTGAAATAGAAGCTGGATTGATGAAAAACGCTTAAGTAATGGAAGCTGGATAAGGTATTGTTTTATATCTGAAATAGAAGCTGGATTGACGAAAATAACGGGTGAGAAATAGAAGCTGGATGAAGGTATTTTAGATCTGAAGTAGAAGCTGGATGCATGGCGAAATACATGAATAAAATCATCGATCCAGCTTCCATTTAAGATAGGAAACTATTTTCATAAATCCAGCTTATATTTCATCAATACTATTCGTCTGTAGACCAGTTGTCGTAGACGAATTGTCCGGAGACCACTTGTCGTTAGACGAGTTGTCGTGACACCGTTTAGAGACATTGATCGTCCTAATGATAATTTTTGTTGTTGTCAGGGAACCACTTGTCGTTAGACGAGTTGTCGGCTGTAGACCAAAATGTCGTGGAACTATAACAGCATCGTCATTTATTTATTTCACAACATATGATTAGATTCCCATTATCACATGCTATATAGTGCATGCAACATTTATATATATATATATATAAATATATATGTGTGTGTGTGTGTGTTTAGGCCAATTTCTATCAATTTGAAACCAAAATAATGCAAAAATAGTGTAAAACCAAAGCGAGAAACGAGAGCTTAAGTTGCCAGGTCGAGCTTTAAAATTTGTGATTTCATTCAGCACATTATATATATATATATATATATATATATATATATATATATATATATATATATATTTGTGTGTGTGTGTGTGTGTGTGTGTGAAACCAGTTTTTAAACTATTCTTGCTATCAAAAATAAATATAGCCCAAATTTGCATTTGAAATTGACAAATATTAAACCAGAAAAGTTTTTAAATTTCAAATATGTACTAGTCAAAACAAGCATGCCACAATACAACGCTATAGGTTCGCCCTTTCTTACAGGGATTATAGAAAAATTTTCCCTTTCTGTTGATAAGATTACAATATTACACAATTGAAACTATACATATTTTAAATTTTGCTCCCTTTACACAACTCTAGTACACCAATGATTACATGTAAAAGGACCTTTTGTTCGCATTACAAGGGGACTTGACAATGGCAATTTGTTTCTGATCTGACTTTCCTGGCAATGTTGGGGTACGCCATCATTCGATTTTGGCATGGGGTGCAAGAAAAAATAAAGTTTGAGAACATCTGATCTAAAAGCAGTAACTTGAAAGACGTTATTTAAAAATATCCGAAAGTTGTCTCTGTTGGGAGAAATCGAGTGATGACAACATTCCTTCGTCTTCCTTGATATCAAATATTAAATATTCCATCACACAATCCACATGCAAAAAGGCTAGCTGTGAAATATAATATTAGCAATCACTACATATTGATCTCCAGAGTTTTAGCCATGCCTCGTCACCAGCCTAAATGAAAGTTCTCACATTGCTCCTAATATAGATGCATCTCCTTCATAGATTCTCCACTTATAGTAGAGACCTGATGTTCAGAACTTTCATGAAATCGATGAAAAGTCTTTACAAAGTCTTTCTGTAGTGTGTGTGTGTGTGTTCTTAATTGGGGACCATCACTCCATACTAAAAGGGTTTTATTCCAGTGTGCAAGCTGTTGTGCACGGGTCTAGGACTTTACCCCCCGGCCCATTACCCCCTGCCATTTCACCCCTGCCATTACCCCCGCCCATTACCCCCGTAGGACATTACCCCCTGTCATTACCCCCGGTCTGCTTACATTTGGGGCTAGTTTATGTACGTATGTTTGTATGTATATATGTATGTATGTTGTTTGCGAATTTGTTCAATCCAGCTTCTATTTCATACCTATAAATACCTTCATCCAGCTTCTATTTCTCGATCGTTATTTTCGTCAATCCAGCTTCTATTTCGGACATAGAAATACCTTCATCCAGCTCTTATTTCTCATGCTTTATTTTCGTCACTCGAGCTTCTAATTCACCTGTAAAAACCCATCATCCAGATTCTATTTCTCAATGCGTCACAATCGGATTGACAAAAATAACGCATGAGAAATAAAAGCTGGATGAAGGTATTTTTATATATGAAATAGAAGCTGGATTGACGAAAATAAAGCATGAGAAATGGAAGCTGGATGAGGGTATTTTTATATATGAAATAGAAGCTGGATTGACGAAAATAAAACATGAGAATTGGAAGCTGGATGAGTGTATTTTTATGTATGAAATAGAAGCTGGATTGACGAAAATAAAGCATGAGAAATGGAAGCTGGATGAGGGTATTTTTATATTTGAGATAGAAGCTGGATTGACGAGAATAGTGAGCGAGAAATAGAAGCTTGATGAACCGAACACCCTCGTACATACATACATACATGCATACATACATACAAAACATACGTACATAAACTAACCCCAAATGTAAGCAGACCGGGGGGTAATGACAGGGGGGTAATGTCCTACGGGGTGTAATGGGCGGGGGTAATGGCAGGGGTAAATGGCAGGGGGGAATGGGCCGGGGGGTAAAGTCCGGATACCGTTGTGCACTAACACTGGACAGTCAGTGTATCAATATACTCTGTGATAAATTGCACCTGTATTATCTTTCTATAGCCAGGTCTTGCATTGAATTACAGATGATAATCCTACTAGAACAGTCCTCCAAAGGAATGCATACAGTTCCAAGACACTTCTGAAGGCATATCAGAAATATGCACATCTGTAACATTGTCCTTGCTAATACCCATGTCTCTCTCAATAATTAAAATCACCAACTGTATCAATGCACGATATGAACAGTCTTAATGCAAGTGATTTGAAGTTTGATCAACATCGGACAAATGACTCATGTCATCTCCACAATGGCAACATGAAGGATGTCCCTTAATTAGGTCAACAAATGTGTCTTTCTGTTGAGTCGAAATGTGATGGCAACAGTGCTCCATGAAAACTTTCTCGACATCAAACATTTCGTCACATACTCCGCAGCCATAGTGTCTAGCAAGAAGCTCATCAATTATCAAATCATATACACGTTGCTGGGCTTCAACTTGACTTGGCTTCTTGCTCTGTCCAAGCAAGACGTCTCTCGTATTTTCTATTGCTGACAATTTATTTTCAGCAACAACATAGTCGCCTACTATAGATGTATTGTGTGAGGTATTATCATTACCACGAAATCCTTTATCGTTCACATGGATACTTGCATGGCTTTTAGGAAAACCACTATGGACAAATGTTTCATTAGAAAATTCACACCCATACGGAATTTCTCTAGTGTGGGTTCTCAAGTGCCTTTTGAGGTCACGTGTAAATGAAAATTCTTTCATGCACAATTCACACTTGTATGGCTTTTCACCAGTATGAGTTCTAAAGTGAACTTTAAGACTTGTAAGTCCCGTAAATGCCATGTGACATAAACTGCAAACGTATGGTGTTTCTCCACTGTGTATTCTTGCATGACGATCCCGATATGACTTACGGGTAAATGTTTTCTTGCATGTACTGCATCGAAATGGTTTTTCTCCAGACTTTTCCCAACTGTGGGTCTTTAAATGCATCTGTAGGGAATTTTTCAGCCTAAATGCCTTGCTACACAAATCACATTGGAATGGTCTTTCACCAGTGTGGATCATTCTATGGTGTTCCAAATGACACTTTGTGGAGCACACCTTCTGGAAAATATCACATTTGAATTGCTTTGTATCTTTGTGCGTTTTTACGTGACACATTAGATGATGCCTAGTTGGAAAATCTATCTGACATAAATCACATGTGTATTGCTTTTTTCCATCGTGTGTTTTTAAATGGCGTTGTAGATCATTCTTCCTACGGAAATCTATGTGACATAAATCACAAGTGTAATGCCGTTCATAAACTGTGTGTACTGTCATATGACTGTTCAAGTTCGATTTCGTTGCAAACTCTTTGTTACATGTGTATTGCTTTTTTCCATCGTGTGTTTTTAAATGGCGTTGTAGATCATTCTTCCTACGGAAATCTATGTGACATAAATCACACGTGTAATGCCGTTCATAAACTGTGTGTACTGTCATATGACTATTCAAGTTCGATTTACTTGCAAACTCTTTGTTACAGATAGCACATCTGAATGGTTTTTCTCCAGTATGGAGCTTTTTATGGGTGTATAGGGCACCTTTCTGTCGAAAGGATTTGCTACACAATTCACAAATGTATGGTCTTTCACCAGTGTGAATACTTCCATGATCCTGAAGATTCCACTTCGAAATAAATTCTTTTTGGCAAACATTGCATTGGTAAGGCTCTTCGTCTTCGTGGGTTCCTAATTGGCGTTGGGGGTCTTGCAACTGGACGTTTGAAACTGCCACTGGGCAGAGGACTTGAAGGAAGATGAATGACATAATTATTACATGTAGATGAGTCTTAGTTGGAAACTCTCCTTTCATTACATAAATCACAATTGTGTTCTATTTCTCCAGTGTGTGTGTGTGTTCCTACATGCTTTCCTGATGATACCTCAATTCATATTCTTTGTCACATATATTGCACTTGTATTGTTTTCACAATTTCGCCAGTGCAGTCTTGTGCCTGGATCCCAAGATCGCCACTCTATTTAAATGCTCTAAAAAAACAAATCAATCATTCTTTTCATCAATTAGGCTTTCATCATTAGGCGTTTGCTACATCTGTCCGTCTTGTATTTGAGTCTAAGAAATCAGTACACTTATTTAAGGAGGAATTGTTTTCGTAAATGAAACTTCTATATAAAAGGGATTTTTTCTTCAATCGAACTCACATTTAGGAAGGTGATTGTTACATTTACCTATATTTATAGATTCACCTCATTGGTCATCAAGTGGCAACCTCATCAGTTCATTTTCTATTTCAGCAAGGGTTTCATTGATCTGTTTTCGATTTATCATGATTTATTTTCGTCAAATCCATTTTGTTGGTGAACCACTTATCGGTAAATGAATTGTCCATGAACCAGTTGTCGTGACACAAACTAGCATTGTTGAAAAATAATTGCTGCCGAAGGAGAAGCGGGATTGATGAGAAGGATTCAGGCAAAACTAGAAGGGTTCCATCACAACTTGTCCAACAATGACTGGTCCAAAGACAACTGGTCCAACAACGACTAGTCCAACGACAACTGGTCCACCAAAAAAATAGAAGCCAGATTAATGAGAAAGCGCTTGAGAAATGGAAGCTGGAAGCTCTTCATTTATGAAATAGGAGCTGGATTTATGAAAAGACTTTCATGGTTTCTAGCCTAATTGGAAGCCGGATTGATAATTTTCATTCATGTACTTCAACACGCATCCAGATCTAAAAACGCCTTTATCCAGCTTCCATTTCTTAAGCGTCTTTCATCAATCCAGCTTTTATTCCACATGTAAAAGAACCTTCATTCAGCTTCTATTTCCCAAGCGTTCTGTTCATAAGTCCAGCTTCTATTTCACCTGTAAAAGAACCCTTATCCAGCTTCCATTTCTCACTAATTTTTTTCATCAATCCAGCATCTATTTCAGCTTCAAAACCATCGACTAAAAACTTCCCAGTGAACACTTTGTTGTTAAACATTTGTCGATGGACCAATATTTCGTGGACCAGTTGTCGTGACACCAGCTAGAAGTCGGGGTAATTGGGTAGTTTAGCGTCACAAATTATTTTGACCATTTCTTTGCAATAATAACTGAAAGACATATACAATAACACATATTTAATTGAGAAAATCACAAAATGTGTGCTTGAAAACCTCAAGGAAGTCCCAAACGGGGTAACTCACATAGGCCAGTGAGAAATGCTTCGTAAATGGAAGCTGGATGAGAATTTCGACAATCCTCCTAAGTCCTGTGCCAAATTATTTCACAGCACTTGTCTCACCGTCACCGTTCACATCGACTACTAAATAATAAAAAAAGTAAGTAAAAGTCCAGCTTTTTCAATTGCATCAGCGGTTTTATGAATCCAACTTCTGTTTTAATAATGATTATTTTTCATCAATCCAGCTCCAATTTAAGCTAGAATATTTTTATTAACCCAGCTTCTATTTCTCGCCCGTTATTTTCGTCAACCCAGCTTCTATTTCTCGCCCGTTATTTTCGTCAACCCAGCTTCTATTTCAGATATAGCAATACCATCATCCAGCTTCCATAACTTCAGCGTTTTTTCATCAATCCCACTTCTATTTCACATCTAGAAATACCTTCATTCAGCTTCCATAACTTCAGCGTTTTTTCATCAATCCCACTTCTATTTCACATCTAGAAATAATCCTACGTGCGAAATAACCTGTCATAAAACTTTGGAGAAGCATATCTATGTGATAAGCCATGCGAAATAATTTGGAACCGGACTTAGGAGGATTGCCAGAATTTCTTATGGCTAAAATAGTAGCTGGATTGATGAAAAGAATGCTTCAGAGATGGAAGCTGGATCAAGGCTCTGTAACAGTAGTTGAAATAGAGGCTGGAAGCTGGATAACAGTTTTTATAGATCTCAAATGGAAGCTGGATTCACGAACAGAACGAAAAAGAAATGGAAGCTGGATGAATGTTTTTCTAAAATAGAAGCTGGATTTATGAAAAGAACAATAAAGAAATGGAAGCTTGATGAAGGTTGCAGAATTGATGAAGTAGAAGCTGGATTGGTGAGAAATTCCAAACCTCAGCAATAATCTGATTAATTTGGGACGCTAAACTACCCAATTACCGAAGTCGGTTTGACGAAAATAATCATACTGCGCTAGACAAATATTTTGTATAATTTGTTCGACTATAACGATAGATTACCTAATCTAGAAGCTGGATTTATCTAAAACAGTAATGTTGCACAAAATGGTATCGTTCTATAATGACTCGGTAGCAAGTACCGTTTTTTTTATAAATTCGATGAAAAATATTTCCTCACGAAATAGAACCGGGATTTTGCGCGTGAGGGTCGGTTAGGGCTCAGGTTAGGCGTCGTGAGGGTCGGTTAGGGTTAGTTTCAGGCTTAGTGCAGTCATTCTGCTGAAATTGAAGCTGGATTGATGAACACTAATTTTCAATGCAAAATGGATGAAAACTATTTGCTGACGAAATAGAAGCGGGATTTATCGAACAAATTCTTGCCTAAACAGAAGCTGGATCGATTAAAAAAATTATCGGCAAACTAGAAGTTGGATTTATTAAAGATAACAACGCTGCAACGTTATCTACCGAGTCATTATAGAACTATTACCGAGTCATTATAGAACGCTACCCAAACAGCGAATAACTGACAAGGCCAAGACATGTTTACCTCGGATTAGTTAAAAATAATAATACCGCGGCGAGTGAATAATTTTCGACATTAAACTAAACGACATCCAAATAATTTGGTAACCGGTAACAGAAAATAAGGATTAATCATAAATTACCGGTAAGTGAAACCACTAAGTCTTGTCAATCCATTATATAATAGTAATTGTCTATAGTGCGAAGGGAAAAAAATGGCGTTACAGAAAATAAACCTTACAACCATGCCTACAACGTAGAGTTAAGTTACATGCTAGATAATCATACTCCTGTCCTCTACTGAATGAATACTCTAGTAATGATCATTATTATTATTATTATCAGCTGCGGGTCCTGATGGACTAACAGCGTGGATGCTCAAGGGAGCGGCACACCTACTTGCTGAGCCTGTCGCAGTGCTATTCAACTCGTCGATCCATTATGCATATGTTCCGCCGCAGTGGAAAGCAAGTACAATATCACCGGTACCTAAGATCTCTCATCCTTTGGAAGCTGTCGACTTTCGCCCGATCTCTGTTACGTCCATTTTATGCCAACTCTTGGAGAAGATCATAGCGCACCGTTTCTTTTATCCTTTTCTGACGGATCCTTGCTCAAACTATCAATTCTCTGATCAGTATGCTTTCCGCCCCACCGGATCTACCACCGCAGCCCTTATATCATTGACTGAGGGTCTTCTGGAGCTTCTCAAAGACAACCTTTACGTTCACTTAATAGCTCTCGACTTCTCTAAAGCTTTTGATATGGTCAGACATGCGTATCTTGCGGAGCAATTGGCCGAACTGCCCATTCCGGACTGTGTACACAACTGGATTGTGACCTTCCTCACAAACCGCAGACATGTAACAAAATACAATGGATTGGTCTCGGATGCAGCTGACATCAACGCTAGCATTGTTCAAGGATCTGGTCTGGGTCCTTTGAACTTTCTAACGGCCATTTCGAAACTCAAAACAGTACGTCCCAGAAACCGCATGGCCAAATACGCTGACGATACTTACCTGTTGGTACCAGCCATCAACAGTGACACAATTAGGGAAGAACTAGATCATGTAACGGAGTGGGCCAAACGCTGCAACTTGACTCTCAATCAAAGAAAGACTCAGGAGATGGTTGTTCACCGTCCGGGACGAGGAATGCTAGGCCTACAGTTCGGTCCAGCAGAGATTCCGGGTCTTATTCGGTCCAAAGTATGACGATTTTAGGGGTTGTCGTGACTGAAAACCTAGGGTTTGAAGCCCATATCAGGCGAATATGCATCCAGGCAAGACAGTCGCTTTATACCTTGCGAATCATGACTGCACACGGCCTCAATGGACCAAGCCTGCATGACGTTTGTAGGATGACCACAGTGGCACGCATGTTATATGCGGCCCCGGCATGGTGGGGCTTTGCAGGGCAACAGGAACGCGGCAGACTGCAGGCCATATTGGACCGTTTGATCCGACTGCACTATCTTCCTGAGGACAATCCTACATTCGAGGCTCTGTGTAGCACGGCGGACGGGAGGCTCTTCGCTGCCCTCCTACTTAATCCAGGACATGTATTGAACCCACTCCTCCCACCATTGAGGCCCCAGCCTTATTCCATGAGGCCAAGACTACATGACCGAATCATTCTGTAACGCCCGCCCCTATCGCCATCCCCGGAGTCGCCACTTCCGGATCCTCGGCCGATGGGACCACGTGCTGCTGTGGACCATAGTTCTTAGAGATAGAGGGAGGACTGGATGAGGTGACTTCCGGGTTCGAATCCCAGCGATGGAAAGGCGGCCAGTTATGTCGGCTGCCCAACTCCCTATATGAAATTGGAGCCTTGCTGGACAATCGCTCACTTCTTCGCAGTATACCGGGATGTATGAATTCTTTAGACCTAGCCCCCAATCTTTCTGCCAGGCCGATGGACGAGTGGTATGGCGCGTCCGCAGTGGTAATAGCGGTGGACCTCGGTCCAGGATTCGAATCCACAGCAGATCTTGGTACCGGCGATGCTTCTAGTCTTTCTAAGCGTGACACAACCTCCGTCAGCGCTTCCCTAACATTGGACTGTACAGCAGAGATTTCCTCTCTGATTTCCTCTCTGACATTTAGTTGTACAGCCAATACATCAGCTTTCACAGAAGTAATTGCCTCTTGCGTATCTCTAGCGTGCAATAATATTGTATAGACGAGTGCATAGAAGTCATCGCTTCATGTGTATCCATAGCATTGTTCTGCAAAGACGAATGCATGGAAGTTATGGCTTCCATTACTAACTCCAAAGATGAAGGAGGCCTAGACGGTTGGGCCGGGGTTACTGCCCTAGAAGTATCCATGGCGCTAAATCAGTTTCCTTTATCACTATCACTAGCAATGAACAGAGTCGGTAAATTTAATTCTATTTCTTATTATTATCATTCAATTAAATCTTCAATCAACATTAGCTACATTCAATGCAATCAGTGATTAAAGTCAGTAAGTTTAATTAATACTTCTTATTATTTGCAAAGGCATTCAATGAAAATCAAATGCAGACAATTCAATGCCAACACCTTTCAAGGCAAACACATTTCCATGTAAATACATTTAAATGCAAACACATTTCAACCGGAGTAGGCCTAAATTAAACCCCGATTTGCACTCAAGTCCCACGGCCAATTTCGATTCAGTCCAAAATATCTATATAACCGATCGCATTAATTCCCCTTACAAAGCGTACCTTATCTTCCGTCGCGATGGATAGGATGCGAAGAATCCGGAGTCGTATGGAGATCCGGGGAATGCGTCGATGATATTGCGCCAGCGGTGAACCGCTGGGGTCCGATGCCCGTAGACCGATGGCAAAAGGCGACGAACAAGAATAACACGTCGTACTATTTTTTAGGATTAATTGACGCCCTTAGGCAACAAACTTTCAGATACCGCACGAAACGCAACAGAATTGGTAGGCGATAAAATAATTATTCGCTCCTGCGAAATGTAGACTGAAGGGCTGAAGCGACGAATCACCAACAGAACGACAGCGATGACGATTCAATGCACGCGGAGAAGATCACGCCATGTGATCGTACGAAGAAAGGCCTGGCCGTATTCTCCCCGAAAAGAGCCGATGCAGAACAGAAATTCAACGCCGCCGATACAATTTCCGCATCAAAATATTTATATACGACTCCTGTCGATAAATGAAACCAAGCAGAATCCGTAAGAAACTCAACTACGCAATATCGGCGTCGAACTCAAAACGATTCGTAACTCAAACGTGTCTTAACTTCTTCAAATTCCGCCGTGATCTGCCCATCGACAAAGATACGTCTACTATCCGTGAACTTCTGGCCGCGTCTCCGACTTCACCGACCGTGCGCGTTCCTTATATTAAGTCTTCTTGCCGCTGACGCCAGTGACGTCAGATCACAGGTGCTGACTATCTGCGTCATACGCGCCAAAATGGCCGCCAAATCCAAGTCACGTACGCCTGCACGTGCATCATCGTATCTACCTCTGCCGTCTGTCTGTCGCTATCGGTCCTTCACTCTCTCTCTCTTTGCCTCTCAAAACGCGCCGTCTGACGACCACACGTGCGTCTCCCCTTCCCTTCGAGGCGTCGATTAAACCGTGCGAAACACGGCAGTTTCCATACAGGCAAGAAATCGGACTGTATTTGACAAGCGGCTGCCCACGACGTGTCCTTTTCTCTGTCCGTCTTTATGTCCTTTTCCATATCTCCGCCTGTGATAGCGACTTTGTCTGTTGTGACATTGCGTGTCTGCGCGACTATGTCTGTCGTCGCTCCCCTCCTCTCTTTGCTACAGCTCCTGCGTAAGGCCGACCGTGGGAGAGATTCGCGACGGTCGCCGCTGTCTTTGAAGACGACGACCGAGGCGGCGACCGAAGCGTGAGATAAATTCGCGACGAAAGACCGACCGCCACGGCAGCCGCCGGTGCTCTTTCTCGACCGTGAGAACTTTTGCCGACTTATCGATCGCTGCGTCGGCCTCCCGACAATCGCGACAACGACCGCCAACCGCCCACGTAGCAATCGGCTCCACACCAGATGGCGCTAGCGATTAAAACGCGGCGGAAGTAAAATTGCAATGGCCGCCCTCAAACATATAAATATACCGATCACCCGAAGCGTAAATGGCGGCGACCGGAAATCATAGCGTCAAGTTATACGCGGACGTCACAATTTCTAGGGCGGACAACCTAACGAGGAAATCATTTATAACAAGGATGCTTTATCAGATTTAAATGTAATACAAAAAACCAAAGTGCAGCATAAATTGTTAGTCATTAAAAGAACTTCTTTTTTAAATTTAAAATTTATGTTGGATTTGGACTTAGGATTTTATGCTATTCTAAAACACTTTGACATTGATTGGATATAGAAATTATGAACGTTTGTTTATTATACTTTGTATGTACACCAAAATGCGGATAGCAATTGGTATATTAAAGAATATTCTTATCTTATCTTATCTTATTATAGAATCTTAAAAATCAAATGGATTCTCTAAATTAAATCATGGGAAGGAATTTGAACAAGATCCTTATACGTCCGTCGAATTATTGGATCGTACGATCGTTCCTCTGCCAGGCTGTTGAGGCTACGGTAACTGTCATCTCTCCATTTGTACCGTGCTTCTTGAATGGTGTATGCTCATAATAATTCGTTTTAGTGAGTTCTTGATGACATAGTACAGCGACCAATTACAAATAAGAAATGATAAAGAAAGTCATAATCATTCAATCAAATGGATGGAAGTCGGAAAGAGGAGTAATGGTCGAGTATCTGTAAAGAACTCGCGAAATGTAATTCCTTTCGTCCTTAACCGGGAGTTCAAAACTGTGAGGACGAGGACGAAGATTATACGGCGTGTGGACTCTCGGTGGGAAAATTTTTAATCAGGACGTGTGAGTCGAGTCGGATCATGTGTGCCTCTCCCGCATGGTTTGTCAGCAGCTAAAGAATTTATATTAGCTGAAACAAATATTGAAGATGAATTTAAAGTGCTAATTATAATTGAAGATAACAGTAATCACAATCGTAATTATTAATTTATACAGCGCCATTTAAGAGAAATTCTTCAGAGGAGCTTGCAATAACTCAAGCACTGATAATGACCTCCGGGAATAATGGCACAATTTCTTGTTTCATGTTGATTGTAGGTAGCTTCTAAAGATCTACATTATTTCTTTTAATTGCACCTAAAATAGACTTATTACAAGGTTTTATAGTTGAACATTGGACTTCATTATAGGCCTATGTAATTACTATTCTTGTATACATAAATCATGTTCATAGCACAAAGAAGGTTCTAGGACAAAATGGTAGCGGACAAAATGGTACGGACAAAACGGTATGTTTAAATGGAGGCTGGATGAGGGTATTTTGTTGCTGAAATAGAGGGTGGCTGGCTTTTTTGTCGCTGAAGTAGAGCTCTAGTGAAGAAAAAAGTTTGAGAAAAGGAGGCTGGATTGGCGAAAAAAATGCTTGAGAAATGGAAGCTGAATTGATGTCTTTCATTCATGTGTTTCATGATGTATCCAGCTTCAATTTCAGCCATAAGATTTCTTAAATCAACCTTCATTTGTAATGCATCTTTCACTAATCCAGCCTCTATTTCAGGGTGTCACGACAACTCGTCTACCGACAACTCGTCTAACGACAAGTGGTCTCCGGACAATTCGTCTACGACAACTGGTCTACAGACAACTGATCCAGCGCTTGAGAAATGGAAGCTGGATGAAAGTTTTTACAGGTGAAATGGAGGTTGGATTGATGAAAAAACGCAAGAGAAATGAAATCTGGATGATGGCTCTTTTACAGGTGAAATAGAAGCTGCAATGACGAAAATAACGTACGAGAAACAAAAGCTGGATGAAAGTATTTCTTGATCTGAAATAGAAGCTGGATTGATGAAAAACGCTTAAGTAATGGAAGCTGGAAAAGGGTATTGTTTTATATCTGAAATAGAAGCTGGATTGACGAAAATAACGGGTGAGAAATAGAAGCTGGATGAAGGTATTTTTAGATCTGAAGTAGAAGCTGGAAGCATGTCGAAATACATGAATAAAATCATCGATCCAGCTTCCATTTAAGCTAAGAAACCATTTTCATAAATCCAGCTTCTATTTCATCAATACTATTCGTCTGTAGACCAGTTGTCGTTAGACCAATTGTCCGGAGACGAGTTGTCGGTAGACGAGTTGTTGGTAGACCAGTTGTCGTGGAACCCTATTTCAGCTATGAAAATACCCTGATACAGCTTCTATATCTAAAGCATTATTTTCATCAATCCAGCTTCCATTTCATATATAAAAATATCCATGCAGAGCCTTCATCCAGCTTCCATTTCACATGCGTCTTTTCATTAATCCGGCCTCTATTTCATATATAAAAAAACACTAATCCAGCTTTCATTTCATCCATACCATTTTGTCCGCTACCATTTTGTCCAGTCACCCTTGAAAGGCATTATTTCAAAATATTCAAGAGTTGTCTCTTTTGGGAGATAACGAATGATGATAACATTCCTTCATCGTCCTCGAAATCAAATATCCCATCAAACAAGCCACATGCTAAAGTCTAGCTGTGAAAAATATGAGCAATCACTACAGATTGATCTCCAGAGTGTTAGCCATGCCTCATCACCAGCAAAAAATGAGAGTTCTCGCATTTCTCCCAAAATTAACAATTTAAGCATCTCCTTCATAAATTCTCCATCACTTATAGCAGAGACACAATTTTCTGTATTATCATGAAATCGATTAAAAGTCTTTATAACAAAGTCTTTCTATAGTGCAGGTTCTTATTTGGAGACAATCATTCCGTACAACAAAATGGGCTTCATTCGAATAATTATACAAACTTTTGTGCATAAGACAGTCACCTTAACAATATGCTGTGTGATAACATGTATGAACATGTATTGTCTTTCGATTGTCAGCTCTTGCATTGAATTACAGATGATAATTCTTCTAGAACAGTCGCCCAATGAAATGCGCACCGTACCGAGATAGATGGTTCATGAAGCTTCTGAAGGCATATCAGAAATATGCACATATCTAACATTGGTAGGCCTATTTCTAATGTCCTTGTCTGTCTCTTAATAAATACGGTAAATAACCAACTATATCAACGTACAATATGAACAGTCTTAATGTAGGTGATCTGAAATTGGTTCAAAACCGGACAAGTGACTTGTCACATGTTCACAATATACAATACAATTAGTCATTTAGACCGCGCTTTAACAAAACAAGTCTTGCACAAGAGCGCGCTTCACTACAGATCTAGTTATAATGCAATGAAAATAAATGAGTTTTTAACTTTGATTTAATATCTCTTTTAATATCTCAATGGCAACATGAAGGATGTCCCTTAGTTAGGTCAACAAATGTGTCTTTCTGTTCAGTCGAAATAATATTATGATGGCAACAGTGTTCCATAAAAACTTTCTCGACATCAAACATTTCATCACATAGGCTACTCCGCAGCCATAGTGTCTAGCAAGAAGCTCATCAATGATCAAATCAACTTCACGTTGCTGGGCTTTAACTTCACTTGGCTCCTTGCATAAAGTTCCAAGATAGACAGTTCAGGAAACTCTTGAAGGCATAATAAGAAAATATACACATCTACAACATTGCCATTTGTAATGTCCATGTCTGTCTCTTAATAATTAAATAACGTACAATATGAACAGTCTCAATGCAGGTGCTTTGAAGTTGGTTCAAAACTGGACAAATGACTTATTATCATCTCCACAATGGCAACATGAAGTATTTATCTTAATTAGGTCAACAAACGTCTCTTTCTGTTGAGTGGAAATATGATGGCAACAGTGTTCAATGAAAACTTTTTCGACATCAAACATTTCATCACATACTCCGCAGCCATAGTGTCTAGCAAGAAGCTCATCAATGATCAAATCATAAACACGTTGCTGGGCTTCAACATGGCTTGGCTCCTTGCTCTGTCCAAGCAAGACGTCTCTCATATTTTCTGTTGCTGACAACTCATTTTCAGCAACAACATAGTCGTCTACTATAGATGTATTGTGTGAAATATTGTCATTACAACGAAATCGCTGATCTCTCACATGGATAATTGCATGACTTTTAAGAGAACCACTCCGGGCAAATCTTCTGTTACAAAATTCACACATGTACGGCTTTTCTCCAGTGTGGGTTCTCATGTGCCTTTTGAGGTCAGAAATTGTTGCAAATGCTTTCATGCACAGTTCACAGCAGTATGGCTTTTCCCTGGTGTGGGTTCTCATGTGCCTTTTGAGATCATAACTTATTGCAAATTCGTTCGTGCACGATTCACACTTGTATGTCATTTCCGCAGTATGTGTTCTTAAGTGAACTACAAGACCTTGATGTTTTGTAAATCCCATGTGACATAAACTGCAAACGTATGGTGTTTCTCCACTGTGTATTCTTGCATGACGATCCAGATATGACTTACGGGTAAATGTTTTTTGACATGTACTGCATCGAAATGGCTTTTCTCCAGACTTTTTCCAACTGTGGTTTCTTAAATGTACCGTAAGCGCATTTTTCAATTTAAATGCCTTGCCACACAAATCACATTGGTATGGTCTTTCACCGGTGTGGGTCATTCTATGGTATTCCAAATGTTGCTTTGTGGAACATACTTTCTGGCAAACATCACATTCTAATTGCTTCGAATTGTGTGTTTTTACGTGACACATTAGGTGACTCCAAGTTGGAAAATCTGTGTGACATAAATCACACATGTATTGCATTTCTCCAGTGCTGTGTGTTTTTAAATGGCGTTGTAGATCATTCAATCTACGAAAACCTCTGAGACATAAATCACAAGTGTAATGCTGTTCATCAACGGTGTGTACTATCCTATGACTATTCAAGTTCGATTTCGTTGCAAATTTGTTTTCACAGACATTGCATTTGAATGGTTTTTCTCCAGTATGGAGCCTTTGATGAGACCTAAGGGTACTTCTCTGCTTAAAAGATTTGCTACACAACTCACAACTGTATGGTCTCTCACCAGTGTGGATTCTTTCATGCTCTTCAAGACTAGAATTCAATCGAAACGCTTTCTGGCAAAACTGGCATTTGTATGGCTTTTTCTTTTCGGCTGTTCCTGAATTGAATTGGGAGTTTTGCCCATGGACATTTGAAACTGCCTGGACATTTGAAACTGCCAGGACGTTTGAAACTGCCTGGACATTTGAAACTGCCTGAACATTTGAAACCTCCAGGACATTTGAAACTGCGACTGGGCAGAGCACTTGAAGAATAAGAAATGACATATTAGATGACTCTTAGTTGAAAACTCTTTGTTCGTTACATAAATCACAACTGTATTGTATTTCTCCAGTATGTTTTCTTACATACTTTCCAGATGACACCTCCCTTCATATTCTTCGTCACATGTTACACTTGTATTGTTTTCGAAATTGTGCTCTGGTGCCTGGATTCCAAGAGCACCACTAGAACTGTTTAAATGTTCTGTTACACATGATCACATTTGTGCGGCGTTTCACTGGACATTGTTGTTTCTTTTGGGATTCTTGAATGCTGTTTCACTACAAAAGATTTATCAAATATATTGTATTTGTGAAATTTCCCACCGTGTACAATCTTCTATGGACTTTTGAAACCCTTAATACAGGATGGGTGCCATATGCAGAGCATTTCTAAAAGTGACATAATTGAGAAATGTACCATACGTGTTCCATTAAAAATGGTGGATTGTAACCTTCTTATGAAGTTCTACCATAGTTTCCCTTATGCATCAAAATTATGGATGTAATTCGATTTTGGCATGTTATTCTTTTGTGTCCCAGTAAAATGCAACAGGGAATGTTATTACAATGGATCGTGATCTCCATTGTATACAATCAGTTCAATGTTCTTTATGACAGCTGTCATCAGTCCAACTTCTATTAAATAATTAATAATTATTTTGTACAAATTACAAATAATCACAAATAATTATTTTTCATTTATCCAGTTTCCTTTACTTTTATATTGGTCCAGTTAAGGGATAGATAAAGACTGCACACTATATTGGTGTCGAACCTACAGGGTGGTCCAGCATATAACTTGAGTGAAACATCTTTAAATTGTCGCATAAAGTATAAATAAATTCCAAAAATTGGCAGAGTTATATGCATTCAAAGTTGGTTCATTTATGCTGGACCACCCTGTATTATGGAAAACAGTAGAACAAATTGAGTTTGCCAGATAACTACAACTTTTCTTTGCAGGTAGCTGCACACATTTTCTTACTTTAGAAAAGGATTCTACTTTTCGGAAGAAAAAGTAAAATAAAGCAACGTAGGAAATCTTTCGTCAATACAGTTTACCTTCGATTGTTTTCTCAATCCAATTTCTATTTAAATAACAATTTAAATAACAATTATCTATCTTCAATCCAGCTCCAGTTTAAGCAACCACATTTTCATCAATCGAGTTCCAATTTAATCTACAACATTTTCATCAATCCATCTCTAAGCAACAACATCTTCATCAATCCAGCTCCAATTTTAGCAAGAAAATCTTCATCAATTCAGCTTACATTTGGGTAAAAATTATTTTGTATCAATCTGACTTATATTTAGCAAAAATGAATTTTATCAACCCAACTTATTATTATTATTCATGCATACATTTTTTTAATAATTCAGTTTTCTAGGTTTCATATTGTTTAAATAAAATATGTGGAAATGGAGTTGGCTATAATATGATAACTATGTCTACAAGGAATGATAAATACACTACGGTGGAGTTAACTGTTATTTGCAATAATATGTATTTTCTGCTTAAGTAGAATCTGGATTGGTGAGAAAAAATTCTTATCTAACCACCTGTTGGATTGTATAAACGAGCATTTTGGTATCGTAAATTATTCTCCATCGCATGGGTTCAGCATTGGTTGAATACAAGGTCAGACAACTGGTCTAGCGATAACTGATCTACAGACATGGAAGCTAGATTAAGGTTCTTTTACAGGTGAAATAGAAGCTGGATTTATGAAAAAAATTAATGGTTTTGTAGCCTAAATGGGAGCTGGATTTTGATAATTTTCATTAATGTATTTCATGTATGCATGCATGCATCCATCCAGCTTTTATTTCAGATATAAAAATACCTTCATCCAGCTTCCATTTACTAATCGTATTTCCATCAATCAAGCTTCTATTTCACATGTAAAAGAACCTTAATCCAGCTTCCATGTCTGTAGATCAGTTCTCCTTAGACCAGTTATCTGTGGGGAACGGACATTTCCCCCCAGGACATTTCCCCACCCCGGACATTTTCCCCCCCGGACATTTCCCCCCTGGACGTTTCCCCCTACCCTAGGACGTTTCCCCCCCCCGTATTCGGAAACCATTGCTTTTGTCGTCTTCAACAATTTAAACCAGATTTTTTCATCAATCCAGCTCCAATTTAAGCAAGAATATTTTCATCAATCCAGCTGCCATTTAAGCAAGAATATTTTCATCAATCCAGTTCCAATTTAAGCAAGAATATTTTCATCAATCCAGCTCCAATTTAAACCAGAATATTTTCATCAATCCAGCTGCCATTTAAGCAAGAATATTTTCATCAATCCAGCTCCAATTTAAACCAGAATATTTTCATCAATCCAGCTGCCATTTAAGCAAGAATATTTTCATCAATCCAGTTCCAATTTAAGCAAGAATACTTTCATCAATCCAGCTCCAATTTAAACCAGAATATTTTCATCAATCCAGCTGCCATTTAAGCAAGAATATTTTCATCAATCCAGTTCCAATTTAAGCAAGAATATTTTCATCAATCCAGTTTCAATTTAAGCAAGAATATTTTCATCAATCCAGCTCCAATTTAAACCAGAATATTTTCATCACTCCAGCTCCAATTTAAGTAATATGTTTGTGCGTTTTAAACGCATAGCTATTTAAGTGGATTCCTTAGCATTTACTTCAAAGGAATCGTTGTAAAAGTTTCAGATTTAATTATACAGGCCTAGGCGTAGGTCTAGAATTCAGGGTAGGACTTGTATGGTCATTTGAGGTGGTATGCACAGAAGGGGGGAAATGTCCGGGGGTAAATGTCCTAGTCGAAATCAGAGGGGGGAAACGTCCAGGGGGAAATGTCCAGGGGGAAATGTCCGGGGGGGGGGGAAATGTCCAGGGGGGGAAATGTCCTACACTCGTTATCTGTAGACCAGTTGTCGTTACACCGTTTACCTTGGAATGATTAAAGTTAATAATGCTGCAGCAAGTGAAAAATTCACGACGCCAAAATACATGTTTTCCAAATAAGTTAGTAACATAAAATACGACTTAACCATAAATTAAGCAAAACCACTAATTGATCCCCCGCACCATGTAATGCAAAATAGTAAATGTTTAGTGTAGTGAGGAAATAAAAATGGCGTTAACGAAAAACAAAACCTTCCAACGCGTAGTTAGATTTGAGATACTCCTCACCTCTACCGAATGAATTCTCTACTAACTCATATTATCTACTAATCCTATTATTGTCCCTATTGCATTATTGTCCCTATTTCCCCCCCATGGTATTCACTTAAAGTTGTCTCATTAGGCAAATGGAATATTAAAAATGAAACCGGATCAACATTAAAGTCTGCGTTAGCTACATCGGTAAGAGAGCTGGGCCGCGCGTCTGCGGAAGAGAGCGTGCGGGCCGCGGTTCGATTCCCGAAGGTGGCTATTTCAGAGATTCAAAATCTCGGGATAGCACGGTCCGTGCACGGGGATCTAAATGAATTAAGGATCTCACCCTCAGGGTCGAGGCCATAAGACAGCCGCTATATAAAAATCCGATACATTTACATTTTCAAAGACTTAAATCGTGTTTTGTTTGAGTAAAAACGCGATGTCGTGATGATCTCTTTAGGAACTGCGAGACTTCTCAACAGGTTTCGAAGCTACGTCAGATAATTAGGCTATTATGCCTTAATTCGATCGTGTGACAAAATAATTATGTGGAGGAAGTTGTAGTGGAGCCTGACACGCCCTCCGAATTCTTGGTTGGCAGTACAATCATAATTTCCCTTTTAGTCGATATGGTTACAATATTACATCATGATCGAAACTATACTTTAGATTGTTAGAGATTACGATTATTCATCAAAATAATCAGTTTGTTTGTATGCGCATTTAATTGTTAAAGCGCCCCTACAGGCCCTATACGTAGGCATACAGCACCATACTCAGAGGCGCTTCCGACTACAGAGCGGACACTGCACCTCCTACCTCCAGGCTTTTAAAACCTTCCGTAGGCGACTTCAGCACATCTACAAGAGCGCCACTGACGCTCTATCCCGAGAAAAAGCCCTTTCCAACCTCAAATCAGCCACAAACAGATATCACAAACTCATTGCTGCTTCAAAAAGGAAATGCTACTCTTCACTCATTCACTCCAGCTCATCCAACCCTCGCCACCTCTGGAGAGCTGTCAACTCTCTTCTTCATCGCAAATCGCCCTCCCCACTACCGAGCTCCATTCCACCCCCTCTATGGCCGATACATTCTGTTCATTCTTCTCGGACAAAATCTCATCGCTTCGCTTCACATTGCAGTCCCTTCTTGATTCACAATCCTCCAACACTGATCCACCTCCATTTCCAAATCCTACTCCTCCTGTCTCTCAGTCATCCCTTCCAATACTCCATCCCGCCTCTGAAGCTGAAGTGTCACTCCTGCTCAGTGGCGTAGCCAGGAATTTTTCATGGGGGGGGTTTTATGGCCGGAAACCCTGTTTTTTGCTATTTTTTCTTACTTAAATGGAAAAATAACCTTAAAAAATCTTTTTTTCGGAGCCAATGGGGGGGTTTTAACCCCCGAAACCCCCCCTTGCCTACGCCACTGCTCCTGCTAAACTCTCTTCCCAACAAACAGTGTGAATTAGATCCTATCCCAACTGCTCTCCTAAAAGACTGCGCTTCCGTCCTCATTCCTATCATCACTAAAATTATCAATCTTTCACTTTCCACTGGCAATTTCCCAATGATCTTCAAGCAATCTCTCGTCACTCCTCATCTGAAAAAAGCAAATCTTGACAAGGAAAACCTATCAAATTACCGACCCATCTCCAACCTTTCTTTTCTATCGAAATTAACTGAACGAATTGTCCTTGCCCGCCTAAACGATTACCTCTCTTCTAACTCACTCCTCAATCCCAGCCAATCTGGCTTTACTAAACACCACTCCACAGAAACTCTACTCGTCTCTCTCTACAATAAACTGGTCTCGGCCGTCAGTCATCAGCAAGTCTCCTGCCTCTGTCTCCTTGACATCTCCGCTGCATTCGACACCATCGATCACAGTCTCCTTCTTAAATTTAAAAAAATACGGGAACGTTAAGCATTCATTCCATTCGGTTATTAATAAAGCATGCTTCTTCTTAATTCTTTAGTGTTGTAACTATAGGCACGTCCAAGATTCCAATGGCACCATTCTTGTCTATTCTGTGCGTTTTCCTTGATTCCTTTATATCCTCTTCTCTTTTCTCTTTTCATCAATCAGTCCATCATCATCATCATCATCATCATCATCATCATCATCATCATCATCATCATCATCATCATCATCATCATCATCATCATCATCATCATCATCATCACCACCACCACCACCACCACCACCACCACCACCACCACCACCACCACCACCACCACCACCACCACCACCACCACCACCACCACCACCATCATCATCATCATCATCATCATCATCAGCAGCAGCACCACCACCACCACCACCACCATCATCATCATCATCATCATCATCATCATCATCATCATCATCATCATCATCATCATCATCATATTTCTTGGTCTTTAAGGCAGCTGTGCAACAATAGCTAGTGGTTGAAAATTTCAGAGTCAACATCAAGCGACATAAACAGAAAAGTAAAATATTATAAGAATGATTGAACTCTGTGGTTAATAAAAAGTGTCAAAGCACATCTATGATTTCATGCGGTAAGTTCCATAAAAACATTATAGCATCCATTCCAATATATTTTAAAGAAATCTTTTGATACACTTCAAGCGCTATGGGTGTCTCGATACTTTGAAGGAAACATATAATTAGCAAGCTGAAGTCATTTCAAACAATAAAAGTTGTTAATTCGAAGTAGATCTAAACACTAATTCTGCATATAAAAACATGGGTTTTACAAACACTTTGAGCTTGTGGACTTTAAATTGTGTCCATTTTTATATGATTAACAATGATTTTTAACGTTGCAACATATAACAGCATCATCATTTATTTCTTTCACAATATGACTCACATATTATTGCAACATACCGGTATTTATGTTTAGGCCAATTTCTATCAATTTGAAACAAAATAGTGTATAAATGGTGTAAAACCAAAGCCAGAAAGGAGAGCTGAAGTGGCCAGAGGTTATTTTCTGGTTGAGCTTTAAAATTTGTGATTCCTTTCAGCGCACGCACACTTCTTCTTCTTTTCGTGCTCTGCCCTTAGGCTGGTTCGAATGTTTGACGTCTCCAATCTTCTCTATTCTGCGCTTTCCTTTTCAGCTTCTGATAGCCATCTTTCATCATCCAGTCTAACAGTCTTTGTCTTGGTCTGCCTCTCGTTCTTTTTCCATCCATTTTCCCCTCTATGATTGTTCGAAGCATCGAGTCTCCTCTGAGTGTGTGCCCGATCCATCTTCTTTGTCTTTCTCTAATTGTGTGTATCATCGCTCTCTTTTCTCCGACTCTTCTCAATACCTCCTCATTGCTGATATGATCCCTCCAGCTGATTCTTTCTATCCTTCTCCATAACCACATTTCAAATGCTTCAATTCTCTTGATGTCTTCCATTCGCATAGTCCATGTCTCTGATCCATATAACATCACACTCCATACTAAGGTTTTTATCATTTTCTTTTTCAGCTCCTTATTGATTCCCCCTTCTCAGTAGCTCTTTCCTCTTTTCAAATGCATCTTTTCCTAGTACAATCCTTTGTTGTATTTCTCTGTGGCATCTAGCATCTTCCGTAATCGTACTGCCGAGATACGCAAATTCCTTGACTTGTTCTAGATAATTCTTCTCCATCTATGAATATTTTAACTGCCTTCTGCTCTCCTTTGCTTATTCTCATAACCTTTGTTTTCTTTATGTTGATTTTCATTCCGTATTCTTTTCACACACACATATAATATATATATATATATATATATATATATATGTGTGTGTGTGTGTGTGTGTGTGAAACCAATTTTTAAACTATTCTTGCTATTAAAAATAACTATGACCCAAATTTGCATTTGAAATTGACTAATATTAAACCAGATAATTTTTTTCAAATCTGTGCCAGTCAAAAACAAACACAAGCCTATAAAAACAACGCTATAGGTTCGCTCTTTCCTACAGGGATTATTGAACAATTTTCCCTGATATGATTGCAATATTACATGACTGAAACCATACATATTTTAAATTCTGCTCCCTACATACAACTCTAATACACCAATGATTAAAAGGACTTTTTGTTCGCAGTGCAAGGGGACTTTGCAGTGGCAGTTTGGGTAAAAGTGTATTTTAGCGTATTTTATTCAAGACAGGTCAGCTCAAAATAAATAGCGTATTTTATTATTTGGATGCGCCTTCGAACTTCCGCAGGTATTTTCATCAATCCGACTTCTACCTTGGAATGTATCATTCGTTAATCCAGCTTCTGTTGCAGCAAGAATTATTTTTTCATCAATCCAAATTCTATTTAAATAACAAGCATTTCCCATCAATCAAGCTCTCATTTAATTAAGTATCGTTTTTTCATCAATCCAAATTCTATTTAAATAAAAAGGGAAATAATTTTCATCAATCGAACTTCTATTTCTCAAGCAATCTTTTCATCAATTCCGTTTCCATTTCTCGAGCGTTATTTTTTTCCATCCAGCAGCTACGTCAGCCATTAGATACCTTAATCCACATTCCATTTCTCAAGTGTTTCTTCATCAATTCAGCTTCTATTTCATCCATAAGTTTTCATCAATCCAGCTTCCAATATCACTCAATGTCTGTTTGTCACTTTATAACGATTTCATCAACGAAATGTATAAATACATACGCTAAATAATAAAATACGCTAAAATACACCATATCGATTTCGAAATAATAAAATACGCTAAAATACACTTTTACCGCAGTTTGTTTCTGATCCGACTTTGCTGGACATGCTGGGGGTACGCCATCATTTTATTTTTTGCCGGGGTGCCAGAAAAATAAAGTTTAAGAACCCCTGATCTAAAAGCAGTAACTTGAAAGACATTATTTACAAATATCCAAAAGTTGTCTCTATTGGGAGAATTCGTCATTCCCTAGTCTTCCTTGATAGGTAAAGGTAAAGGTTTTGCCCATACTCGCTTGCGAGCGTTGGGCCCAGTGCTGATCCCCGGTGTTAAGCCATCAGCCCTTAGGTGGCAATTGCCATACATCGGCGGTAGGTGGCCAGGTCTTTCCGCCGAACCCAAGGTTACCTGCGCAGTGACACTGCTACTCATTTTCACACTCCCATCTGGCGAGTGGCGGCTGAGTCAACCTTAAGGGGCCACCGGGATTAGATCCCGGTTCCTTCTGATCTTCGTGCCAGCGTGTTACCAATCAGCCACCGCACCGCCCCGCTTCCTTGATAGCAAATATTAAATATTCCATCACACAATCCACATGCAAAAGGATAGCTGTGAAATAGAATATTAGCAATCACTACAGATTGATCTCCAGAGTGTTAGCCGTGCCTCGTCACAAGCCTAAATGAAAGTTCTCACATTGCTCTATTATAGATGCAATTCCTTCATAGATTCTGCACTTATAGTAGAGACACGATTTTCAGAACTTTCATGAAATCGATGAAAAGTCTTAACAAAGTCTTTCTCTAGTGCGTATATTCGTACCTGTGCAAGCTGTTGTGCATTAACACTGAACAGTCACTGTATCAATATACTCTGTGATAAATTGCACCTGCATTGTCTTTCTATGGCCAGGTCTTGCACTGAATTACAGATGATAATCCTTATAGAACAGTCTTCCAATGAAATGCGCACAGTTCCAAGATAGACAGTTTGGGAAACTTCTGAAGGCATATCAGAAACATGCACATTTCGCGCCCCTAGAACTACATAGTTCTATGTCCACTTTTTGCGAAACTGAGAAAAACGAATTTTAAGATTTGGTGACGAAAATATTTTTCCTTGTTTCATTGATGGCGATTAAATTTACATTTTCGGACAACACTGTTTTTTCATAGTATGATCATAATATTTATTTTGATCATAATTTAAATTAAATATGAGTAATTTATATATAAATATGGCAGGGGTGACAATTTTTGGACATAGAGCAGTATAGCATTAGTAATGGACACACAAAAACTATACGATTGCGTACAATGTCCACTAGCAACTCTGTTACGCAGCAATTTTGAAGCCACGTCGTACTGTTATATTTCCGTTTGGCTTGAACTTTTTCACAGAATACTATTATATTTCTTAAAAGCTATCGTTTTAACCTTAGATTCGCACTGCCGGTTAAAACAATCGTCTACATTTCTTTTTTTTGCAAGTTGCCTAAGCGTCACCATTACTTAAATCAACAACACGTGACCCTGTTCGGGTCACGTGTTCTAATCTCTCACGGCTATTGGCCATGGACATAACGCTGTATAGAAATATTTCACACATCCATAAATCGCTGCTATTTTTGAGGACATAGCCCATGTCACCTAACAACCACGTGACACAAATTACACTTTCTATTGGTTGTGGACATGTGCCTCTATAGACTTGAAAACCTTCCAAATTTATGGACATAGAACTATTTTGAACTGGCATATGAGCTTTACAAAGCGTTTCCAGTTAAGCTAGACGGCTGAGGACATAGCCCATGTCACCGCCATAACGGATATAGCGTTAGGTTGATTTTTCAAAAAAGTGGACATAGAACTATATAATTCTAAGGGCGCGATTTGTAACATTGGCATGTCTCTCTCAATAATTAAATAACCAACTGTATCGACGTATGATATGAACAGTCCTAATGTAGGTGATTTGAAGTTGGTTCAAAACCGGACAAATGACTTATTTCATATCCTGGATTTTCGCAATGGCAACATGAAGTAATTATCTTAATTAGGTCAACAAACGTGTCTTTCTGTTGAGTAGAAATGTAATGGCAACAGTGTTCCATGAAAACCTTCTCGACATCAAACATTTCGTCACATACTCCGCCGCCATAGTGTCTAGCAAGAAGCTCATCAATGATCAAATCAACTTCACGTTGCTGGGCTTCAACTTGACTTGGATCCTTGCTCTGACCAAGCAAGACGTCTCTCGTATTTTCTGTTGCTGACAACTCATTTTCTGCAACAACACAGTCGCCTACTATAGATGTATTGTGTGAAGTATTACTATTACCACGAAATCGTTGATCGTTCACATGGATACTTGCATGGCTTTTAGGAGAACCATTATGGACAAATGTTTCATTAGAAAATTCACACCCATACGGAATTTCTCCAGTGTGGGTTCTCATGTGCCTTTTGAGGTCACGTGTTGATGACAATTCTTTCATGCACAATTCACATTTGTATGGCATTTCTCCAGTGTGTCTTTTCATGTGCCTTTTAAAGCCACGACTATATAACAATTCTTTCATGCACAATTCACACTTGTATGGCATTTCCCCAGTATGGGTTCTTAAGTGAACTTTAAAACATTTAAGTCGCATAAATGCCCTGCGACAGAAACAGCAAATGTATGGCTTTTCTTTGCTATGTTTTCTTGCATGACGATCCAGATATGGCTTACGGGTAAATGTTTTTTTACATGCACTGCATGGAAATGGTTTTTCTTTAGACTTTTTCCAACTTTGGGTCGTTAAATGCATTGTGTATTGCTGTTCCCCAACTGTGTGTACTCTTCTATGACTATGCAAGCTCCATTTCGTTGCAAATTTCTTGTCACAAATATTGCATTTGAATGGTTTTTCTCCAGTATGGAGCATTTCATGGTTCTTTAAGTGACTTCTCTGCTTAAAGGATTTGCTACACAACTCACAACTGTATGGTCTTTCAATATTGTGGATTTGTTCATGCTCTTCAAGAAAATGATACAATCGAAACGCTTTCTGGCAAAAATGGCATTGAAATGGCTTTTTTTCTTCGACTCTTCCCGAATTGAATTGGGAGTTTTGCCCTTGGACATTTGAAACTGCTAAGACATTTGGAACTGCCAGAACATTTGGAACCGCCAGAACATTTGGAACTGCCAGGACATTTGAAACAGCCACCGGGCAGTGAACTTGTAGAAGAGGAAATGACATATTATATGACTCTTAATCGGAAACTCTTTGTTCTTTACAAATATCACAACGTTATTGTATTTCTTCAATACGTGTTCTTACATGCTTTCCATATTAGACTTCCATTCGTATTCTTTGTCACATATATTCCACTTGTATTGTTTTCCCTATTTCACAATAATTGAGATCTTGTGCCTGAATTCCAAGAGCAGACTCTATTTAACTGGTCACAGTGGTCAGTTACACATAATAGCAACTGTGCAGTGTTTCTCTGGGCAGTGTTGTTTCTAGTATGATTCTTGAATGCTGTTTCACAACAAAAGGTTCTTCAAATATATTGTACTTGTGTAGTTCCCCCCAGTGTGCAATATTCTATGGGCGTTTGAAACCCTAAATCCTGGATGGGTACCATAATTATGCAGAACATTTTTAAAAGTAACGTAATTGAGAAATGTAGGTGTTCAAGTAAAACAATGATGGATAGTAATCTTCTTAAGAAATTCTCTCATAATTTTCATTATATGCATGAAAATTATGGATAAAACTCGATGTTGGCATGTTAGACTTTTGTTTTTTTTTGGCGTCCCAGTAAAACGCAACAGTGAATGGTATTACAACAGATGGTGAACTCCATCTATGAGCATACAATAAGTTCAATGTTTGTATGACAGCTGATGATATTAATTCTCATAATTATAAACAGTCTGTTCTCCTTGATAGTCGACTGTAGGACATCAACCCCCGGACAAATACCAACCCTCGAAAAAACCTCAGGACAAAAACCCACAGGACCAAAAAATAATTTAGCCAAAGAAAAAACCCGGACAAAACACCTGCCCTGTGCAAATAGCCTAATTCTGTAGTTAATTGGTAAAACGCATTTCATAAATTTATCCAGATTCTATTTAAATAGCAGTAATCGTTTAATCAATTCTGATACAACTTCTATTTAGAAAACAACTATTTTTCAACAACGTAATAACGGATTTCCATAAAAATTATTGATTTAGTACCTTAGTAGCAAAGATATTAGAGTTTAGGTCTTTGTTAGTAGGCCTAGTCTATGATAAATCAGGTTGTAGGACATTAGCCCCCCTGGACATTATCCCCCGGACATGATCCCCCCCGGACATTAGCCCCCTGGACATATTCTCCCCTGATTTTGCGTAGGACATTAGCCCCCCGGACAAAGTCCCCCCCATGTGCAAATCGTAGAATAATGCCGTAACCGATAAGACTTGTCACTGGCATTCACATGCAAACAAAAGTACTTAGTGTCATTTAGGTCCTAATTGTGTCAGTAGGCCTAAGCTTATAAGACTTAGATTTGAAATCAACAAATGGGAATCGTATGTAGGGCCTATAGGCCTACAGTCTATTTGTTTAGTGTCTTACAGCAAAGGTTTGTTAACGTCAGCTAGACTATATCTGTGATTCGTAGACTTAGGCTATTAGCGTTGTTTTCATTCAAAATTAGATCCAAAACATTAGAGAAATGAACGAATGGGAATCGTATACAGTAGCCTAAGTAGGCCTACTTGTTAGTGTCCGTTATGGCTACAGCGAAAGCTTATTAACGACATTTACGTATGAGCTTCGTAGACTTCTTAGCGTCGTTTCAGACCTTTAAAATGTCTTATAATATACATATTAAACCTTCAATTAACTTAACATATTCCTACAGGATGTTAAACTATAATGTGTAATGTATAGATATTCAATTAGCATAGGCCCATTAATTACATTTTGTGCATCACTTTTAGGTAATGATATCATATACCGGGGAGGTTTTGTCCGAGGGGGAATTGTCCAGGGAGGAAATGTCCGCGCCCCGCTTTATAGGCTTCTATTAGCGTCGTGTATTGCAGGCTATCTGTTCAGTTAGTATACCCTAGTTAATTTTGATGTTAGGCTAATTAAGATTACTGCATAACTTGTACATGTAAAGCGCAGTGCGTTTGCATGCGCTCCATTAAAGAAAAATAGATTTCTTTGCACCGAGGTATTTAGGGTTCCACGACAACTCGCAATCGTAATCGTAATCTCAAAACTTCTACAGCGCCCACAAAAGCCAAGTCGCGGGAACCAGCTTATTCACAGGCGCTCAATCAAAACAAAATCGATAGGCAGCGGGTCAAGTCCGGAGAGTCAGGCAGGCAGATAGATGGACGGCTAAGGTGGGTGATGTTTAGAATTGAAATGACGAGGGATGTGATGAGAAGAGGAGGAATCAGGATAGGATTTGTGAAAGAGCAATGTTTTCAGTTTTGAGTGAAAGACCTGTGGGGAGATAGCGAGAGGTGGAGTTTTGGTGAGTTCGTATGATGGGTCGGAAGTTTGCCGAAGTGCTGGCGGAAGTTTGTTCCAGAGAGGTGGAACGGCAATGGCTATGGAGCGGTTTGCAAATTTCAGTGATGAAGTGATGGGAGCGCGAAGCAGTGTAATGGAGGATGAGGAGCGTGTTGAACGAGGTGGCTGGATGGTGAACAACTGACGAAGGTAGAACGGCTGGGATGATTGAAGTGTATTGTAAGTGAGTGAGAGGACTTTGTATTCGATGCGTTCAGGTATTTTGAGCCAGTGAAGTGATTTCAGGACAGGAGTGATGTGGTGACGTTTGGGGGTTTTCGTCACTGCACGGGCGAGAGCATTCTGGATAGCTTGGAGGCGGTTAATTTGGGTTATATCAATGTTTAGGAAGAGAGAGTTGCAGTAATCAAGTTTCGCATGAACTATGGATGTGGCTATTGTGGATGCAGTTTTAAAGTCGAGTATAGGTCGGATTCTGCGGAGATCTCGTATGTGCATGAAACAAGTGCTGGAAAGTTGGGTTATGTGGTCGGAGAAGCTAAGATGCTGGTCAAAGATTACACCTAGGTTTCGGACAGGAGAATTTGCGGAGAAAGTGTGGTTGGAAGAAGAGTCATTGTTGAAGGAAATAGAGGGATCAGGACAACTGGTTCAACGACAACTGGTTCACGGACAATTCGTTCACCTACAACTGGCTCACGACAATTGTTTCACGAGAATATTACTGGAGCTCGATTGATGAAAATGTCCATGCTTAAATTGGAACTGTAATGATGAAAAACGCTCGTGAAATAGAAGCTGGATAATGGTATTTATATATGAAATAGAAGCTGGGTAGTTAATAGAATGCTTGATAAACGGAAGCTGGATTGACGAACTTCAGTCATGTTTTTCATCATGTATCCAGCTTCCATGTCTCAAGCGCTTTATCGTTAATCCGGCTTCAATTTCTCAAGCATTATTTTTGTCAATCCAGCTTCTATTTCACCTATAAGGAACCATCCAGCTTCCATTCACGATGTGCCGGTGAGTCAATAAAATTGTCGTGAACCATTTGTCGGTGAACGAATTATCCGTGAACCAGTTCTGACAAGGACCATTAAGTATGATACTTATCCAATAGATAATTATATTTTCATCAATCCAGCTGCAATAATATTGTTGTGTAACAATTGTCGTGAACCAGCTGTCGGTGAACGAATTGTCCGTGGACCAGTTGTCGGTGAACCAGTTGTCATTGAACCAGTTGTCGGTGAACCAGTTGCCGTGGAACCCAGTCAGCAGTAGTACAAATCTCCCCCTTTGCTGCGCAATGTGCGCATAGCCTATTTCTGTAAGTATGATTTGCTCAAACTTAGGCTATTATCCAGTTTGCGGTATTGTGTCAACTAGTTAGTGTCATACGGGTAAACACCTGTCGCTGTCATTCAGGTGTGAACTTATAGCTTGTTAGTGTCGTTCAGTCACTCCGATATGAAGCTAATACCTGTTGGTGCAATTTTGGACAGCATGAATCGTTGTCATCAATTCAGTTTTTATTTAGGCAAAAAATCTTTTCATCCAACTGCTATTTAAATAACAATTATTTTTATTCATACAGCTCCAATTTAAGCAAGAATATTTTCTTCAATCCAGCTCCTATTTAAGCAAGAATATTTTCAAAAATCCAGCTCCAATTTAGGCAAGAATATTTTCGTCAATCCAGCTTCCATTTAAGTAAAATTTATTTTGTATCAATCCGGCTTCTGTTCAGGGAAAATCCTTTTCATCAATTCAAATTGCGTACTTAGGAACGGCATTTTATAGTACAATCACTAATACGCAAGATGTTCTACTGGGGGTTTGTCCTACCCTGGGGGAATTGTCCGGAGGGGTTATTGTCCAGGGGGTTTTGTCCAGGGGGAAATATCCGCGCCCCCCCCTATTTTCAGCTTGGGCAAATAATACATGCAGGAACATTGCATAAAACTTTCTAGGCTGGATAATAAGATAAATAAAAAATGGCCAGTGGGTCATTTACTAAATATCTCCTTACTTGAAATAAAACGCTTTGGGTCCTGTTTTATAACTTCTGTTGAACTGTGTGGGACTTTGGTAAAACAGCACCCAAAAATGGTTAATTGCAACACATTTTAATTAACTTGGCGAACACTGAAATCTTAACAATAGTCCCCTGGCATTTTTAGCCCACATAACAATACTAAAATTGAACTTTTTACTAAACAGATGATGATCGTTCTAGAAGAGTCCTTCAATAAAATGCATAAGTTGTCAGAAGATACACAGCTCATAAATTCAACATGAACACCGGTCACAAACATTACAATAATTATAATGTCCTTTTCTGCTCCTTAATAACTAAAATAGTCAAACTTATCAACATACAACATGGACATGGTAAAACAACACCAGAAAATGGCAAATTGCAACAAATTTTAATTAACTTGACCAACACTGTAATAATCTTAACAATAGTCTCCTGGCATTTTTAGCCCAATTAACAATACTAAAACTGAACTTTTGACTTAACAAACACGGTAACAATATACCTTGTTACATAAATTACACCTGTATTTCATTTCTATTGTTGGCTCTTGCGCAGAATTACAGATGATGATGATCCCTCTAGAACAGTCCTTCAATAAATGCATACTGCCAGAGGATACACAGCTCATAAGTTTTATATGAACACTGGTCACTAACTTAACCTCATAAATTTAATATGAACACCGGTCAATAACTTAACCATTTATAATGTTCTTTCTGCTCCTTAACAACTAAAAGAGTCAAACATACCAACATATAACACAGACAGTCTCAATGTAAATGATCTTAAGTTGGTTCAAAACTTCACAAAGGACTTATCTTCCCTCCACAATAGCAGCATGAAGCATGTCATTCAAATAGGTCAACAAATGTGTCTTCTTCTGGAGTGGAAATGTGACGGCAACAATGTTCCAAGAACTGCTTTTCAATTTCAAAAATTTCATCACATACTCCACACCCATGGAGTCCCACAATGAAGGAATTATTTACAAATTCATCAACAAGTTGGTGGATTTCAAATTGACTTGGTTTCTTATGCTGAAAAAGTAAATTGTCTCTGAAATTTTCTGTTGCTGACAACTCAGTTTCAGTCACAATGTACTCATCATCTGTAGATGTTGTGAATGTCTTTTGTAAAGTATTTCCAAGAAATCTCAGAGTTTTCACGTGGATTTTTCTTGTATGACATTTAAGGCTACTACTCTGGACAAATGCTCTGTTGCAAAGTTCACACTTGTATGGCTTTTCCCTGGTGTGGGTTCTCGTATGCATCTTGAGGCCACTACTGCTTGCAAATACTTTCACACAAAATCCACACTTGTATGGCTTTTCCCCAGTATGCGTTCTCAAGTGGCCTTTGAGATGTTGACGTTCTGTAAATGACCTCTGGCATAAACTGCAAGTGTATGGCTTTTCTCCGGTGTGTATTCTTGTATGCCTATGCAGATGACCCTTCTGGGAAAATGCCTTATCACAGACATTGCATCTTAGGCCTAATGGTTTTTCCCCATTATTGGTCCGTAGATGCACATCTTGCTGAGTTGCAAATTCAATCGGTTTCTCACTCTGTCTAAGTAAAATGTCTCTTATATATTCTGTTGCTGACATATCATTTTCATTTACCGTGTATTCCTCTTCTGTGGATGTAATGATTGTATTATACGAGTTATGATCAGGAGATTTTAAAGCATTCACGTGGTGGAGTCCTCTATGAACTTTAAGACCACTAATCTGTGTAAATTCTCTTTTGCAAAGTTCACAATTGTATGGCTTTTCTCCAGTGTGGCTTCTCGTGTGTATTTTGAGGTGACAACTTCTAGTAAATGCCTTCATGCACAATTCGCACTTGTATGGCTTTTCCCCAGTGTGGCTTCTGGTATGTATTTTGAGGTGACAACTTCTAGTAAATGCTTTCATGCACAATTCACACTTGTATGGCCTTTCCGCAGTATGGGCTGTTAAATGAAACCTGAGCTGTTGACGTTCTGAAAATGACCTGTGACATAAACTGCAACTGTATGGCTTTTCTCCAGTGTGTATTCTTGTATGGCTCTCCAGATGACACTTCTGTGAAAATCCCTTGTCACAGATACTGCATCTGAACGGCTTTTCTCCAGTATGGGTCCTCAGATGTACCTGTAGAGAATTGCATTGTTTAAATGTTTTGTTACAGAGTTCGCATTTGTATGGTTCTTCACCAGTGTGGACTCTTTTGTGTATATGAAGATTCACCCTCAATGAAAAAGATTTATTGCAAACGTTGCACGTGAATGGCTTTTTCCCTTTGTGTGTTGTTAAATGACAATCTAGATGACGTCTGGTAGGATAATCTTTGTGACACAAATCACACTTGTATTGTTTATCCACAGCGTGTCTCCCAGCATGTTTATCCAGGGCCCCCTGCGACGCAAGCGCCTTGTTGCATACATCGCATCTGTACGGTTTTTCTCCAGTATGGGTTCTTAGATGGATCCTTAGGGTACTTCTCTGTTTAAAGGATTTGCAACACAATTCACAAATGTATGGTCTTTCACCACTGTGCATTCTTTCATGGCCTTCAAGACCTTGGATCGTTAGAAATGCTTTCTTGCACACATTGCACTGGAATGACTTCTCTTTGTGTATTCTTAAATGAAATTTGAGTTGAACTCCAGTTGGAAACTGTTTATCACATATATCACAACCGTATTGTATTTCCCCAGTGTGTTCTCTTTTATGCTTTACCTCCATGGCATGTGCTTTGTCACATATATTACACTTGTGTAGTTTTCCGCAGGGTATGTTTTTACCTGGATTTCAAGATACACAACACTGTTCAAATGTTCTATTAATACATGTTGTATGTTGTTTCTAGAGGATTGGTTCTTATATGATTGTTCAAATTCTGTTTAACAACAAAAGATTGGCACTCCTCCTAAGTCCGGTCCCAGATTTTTACCATGTATATATTGCACCTAAATTGTAATTTTATCCTGTCAGTACTTTTCTGTGGAGTTTCAGACGCTAAATCTGTACATACATTTTGTAGCAAACTGCACACTTGAATAGTGCTTTCTTCGTTACGTATGTTTTACTCCATATTTTGACCTTGGGCACTTAGAAAACTGTTTCCATACTTTTAACAATACTGTCAGATTTCTATAAAAAATTATCCCGATCTGCACCAAGATTGAAATTTCACATATAACAATTCAAGATGATCTACAGTTCAAAAAATGATCTCTGGTAGAAACCTGGTCGAGACCGGAGCATGGTGGCTACAAAGTGCAAAACATTTTCATTAATTTTTTTTAGAAATGTAGGTGTCCCAGACTTTAGGAATGGTTGATTGTAATCTACTTCAGAAACTTTAAAAAAAATTTATATGTATTAAAATTACGGACCCACAAAACTTCCTGTTTTAGTATTTTCTTAATGTTTTATCCCGGAAAAATTTTGCAACAGTAAATGTTATTATAATGGACTGGTTGGTAGCGTTCTATAATGACTCGGTAATAGTTCTATAATGACTCGGTAGATAACGTTGCAGCGTTGTTATCCTTAATAAATCGAACTTCTAGTTTGCCGATAATCTTTTTAATCGATTCAGCTTCTCTTTAGGCAAGAATTTGTTCGATAAATCCCGCTTCTATTTCGTCAGCAAATATTTTTCATCCATTTTGCATTGAAAATTAGTGTTCATCAATCCAGCTTCAATTTCAGCAGAATGACTGCACTAACCCTAAAACTAACCCTAACCTACCGTCACGGGAAATGTCCGGGGGGGAAATGTCCTAGTCGAAATCAGGGGGGGAAACGTCCAGGGGGGGAAATGTCCGGGGGGGAATGTCCGGGGGGGAAATGTCCAGGGGGGGAAATGTCCTACACTCAGAACGATACCCCAACCTCTATAATTCTATGCAAAGAATATTATTCATCAATTAAACTTTTATTAATTTTATGCAAGAAATTTTTAATTAGTCCTGCTTTTTTCTTAGGCTTCATATATTTTTAAAAAGCACAAATTTTGGTACTTGTGGGTTTGACGACCACACAGAAATATAAATTCGATTAAAAATATTTCCTGACGAAATAGAAGCGGGATTTATCGCGTGAGGGTCAACTAAGGCTCAGGTTAGGCGTCGTGAGGGTCGGTTAGGGTTAGTTTTAGGGTTGGTAATTGGGTAGTTTAGCATCCCAAATTATTCAGATTATTGCTGAGGTTTGGAATTTCTCGCCAATCCAGCTTCTATTTCATCAATTCTGAAACCTTCATCCAACTTCCATTTCTTTATCGTTCTTTTCATAAATCCAGCTTCTATTTCAGAAAAACATTCATCCAGCTTCCATTTCTTTTTCGTTCTATTCGTGAATCCAGCTTCTATTTGAGATCTATAAAAACTGTTTTCCAGCTTCCAGTCTCTATTTCAACTACTATTGCAGAGCCTTGATCCAGCTTCCATCTCAGAAGCGTTCTTTGCATCAATCCAGCTACCATTTTAGCCATAAGAAATCCTCATCCAGCTTCCATTTCTGAAGCATTTCTCACTGGCCTACGCGAGAGTTACCCCGTTTGGGACTTCCTTCAGGTTTTCAAGCACACATTTTATGATTCCCTCAATTAAACATGTGTTATTGTATATGTCTTTCAGTTATTATTGCAAAGAAATGGTCAAAATAATTTGGGACGCTAAACTACCCAATTACCTTAGGGTTAGTTCAGTCATTCTGCTGAAATTGAAGCTGGATTGATGAAGACTAATTTTCAATGAAAAATTGATGAAAAATATTTAGTGACAAAATAGAAACGGGATTTATCGAACAAATTCTTGTCTAAGCAGAAGCTGGATCGATTAAAATGGTTCTGGACAAACTAGAAGTTGGATTTATTAAAGATAACAACGCTACAACGTTAGTTCTTTCATCGATTTTATATTTCTGTGTGGTCGTCAAACCCACAAGTACCCAAATTTTATCGTCTTTCCTGCTGTGAAACGTAACGGACTTGACCTCAAGGACCCGTCTAACTTTCGTCCGATCTCTAATGTCTCCTTCCTCTCAAAAACAATTGAAAAGATTGTGTCGGAACAACTTACCATTTACTTAAGCACTAACAACTTGATTCCGAAATATCAGTCGGGCTAAATGTTGCCACTCTAAAATTTGAAAAAACTCAAGTTGAAGGGTAAAAAAACAAGAAAACCCAAGTTGAGCAAATCTTCCGAAAATTCCCGGAATTACCCGAAAAATTTCACAATTTCCCACAAATCTTCCGAAAATTTCCTGAATTTCCCGTCCAAAAATCTGATGACCTTTTTTTAGTCATCCGGCACAAATTTCGGAAAAAAGTCCACAATTTCACGAAACATGTCCGAAAATGTAAAAAATCCCTTTTTTCCGACGAAAAAAACCCCAAGAAATAACCCAAGCTCGTCCAAAAAAAACCATTTCCCAAGTTCGGATAAAAAAACCAAGATCTTGTGAAATAACCCAAGGAGTGGCAACGGTGGTCGGGCTTTTGCAGGGCCATTCCACTGAGACGCTGTTGCTCCGTCTGGCACCTGCTAGCTGACGGATGGGGGATGGATGAACCTACTAGCCCTTTTCGACGTTAGTGCAGCATTTGACACGGTCGACCATGATATTTTAATTAAACGCCTCTATTTCGCTTTTGGACTCTCTGGCCATCCACTTGAGTGGATAACATCTTTTTTAGCAGGGCAGTCTAGTTACGTGATTGTGGAAGAAAGTAGGTCACCCTAGGCCCCGGTGTAAAGGTTTCAAATTACCCCCTCCTAAACATTACCCCCCCCCGGTAACTTGAAACCGGTTTCAGATTACCCCCTGGAAACTATATTTGCGTCAATCATCGCATTTATTGCATTAAAAAAATCAGAAAAATCATCCCGCTTCTTGTTTTGGTTTGAGGATTTTCATCCCTCATCCCACTTCGTGGTTTGCTATCAATATTTTGATCCGAAAAAATAATAGCCTCGAAGCCATTTTCTCCATGTAAACTTAAGCGGCGAATAGTATTTTAGTTACAGATGAAAATATTGATAAAAAACCACGAAGTGGAATGACGGATGAAAATCTTCAGACCTGATTTTACTGATTTTTTAAGTTCAATAAATGCGATGATTGATGCAAATCTAGTTTCCGGGGGGTAATCTGAAACCGGTTTCAAGTTACCGGGGGGTAATGTTTAGGAGGGGGTAATTTGAAACCTTTACACCGGCATCAGGTGCGATTTTGAAGAAATTAAAAAAGTCCACCAACGCAAAATATGTTCTTCTGTACATTTATAATGCTTTCTGGACGTGAAATAAAATGCTTGGTGCCATGTTTTATCACTTCTGTTGAGCTCTATGGGGCTACATGGTAAAACAACACCAGAAAATGGTAAATTGCAAATTTTTTTAATTAACTTGAACAACACCGCAATCTTAACAATAGTCTCCTGGCATTTTTAGCCCAAGAAACAACATTACTAAAACTGAACTTTTGACTTAACTATCACAATAACAATATCCCTTGTTATATAAATTGCACCTGTATTGCCTTTCTTTTGTCAGCTCTTGCACAGAATTACAGATAATCCTTCTAGAACACTCTTTCACTAACATGCATACTGTCAGAAGATACACAGCTCATAAATTTAATATGAACACCAGTCACTAACTTATCCTCAAAAATGTAATATGAACACCGGTCACTAACTTAACCTCATAAATTTAATAAACACCGGTCAATAACTTAACCTTATAAATTTAATATGAACACCGGTCAATAACTTAACCTCATAAATTTAATATGAACACCGGTCACTAACTTAACCTCATAAATTTAATATGAACACCGGTCACTAACTTAACCATTTATAATGTTCTTTCTGCTCCTTAACAACTAAAAGAGTCAAACATACCAACATATAACACAGACATTCTCAATGTAAATGATCTTAAGTTGGTTCAAAACTTCACAAAGGACTTATCTCTTCTCCACAATAGCAAAATGAAGCATTTCATTCAAATAGGTCAACAAATGTGTCTTCTTCTGGAGTGGAAATGTGATGGCAACAGTGTTCCAAGAACTGCTTTTCAATTTCAAAAATTTCATCACATACTCCACACCCATGGAGTCCCACAATAAAGGAATCAATTACAAATTCATCAACACGTTGGTGGATTTCAAATTGACTTGACTTCTTACACTGAGAAAGTAAATTGTCTCTGAAATTTTCTGTTGCTGACAACTCAGTTTCAGTCACAATGTACTCATCATCTGTAGATGTTGTGAATGTCTTTTGTAAAGGATTTCCAAGAAATCTCAGAGTGTTCACGTGGATTTTTCTTTTATGAACTTTAAGGCCACTACTCTGGACAAATGCTCTGTTGCAAAGTTCACACTTGTATGGCTTTTCTCCAGTGTGGGTTCTCGTATGCATCTTGAGGCCACCACTGCTTGCAAATACTTTCACACAAAATCCACACTTGTATGGCTTTTCCCCAGTATGGGTTCTCACGTGGACTTTGAGATGTTGACGTTCTGTAAATGACCTCTGACAGAAACGGCAGGTGTATGGCTTTTCCCCAGTGTGTATTCTCGTATGCCTAAGCAGATGACCCTTCTGTGAAAATGCCTTGTCACAGAAACTGCATCTGAATGGTTTTTCTCCAGTATTGGTCCGTAGATGGACATCTTGCTGGGTTTCGAATTGAATCGGCTCCTCACATTCTGTTGCTGACATCTCATTTTCATTTACCGTGTATTCCTCTCCTGTGGATGTAACGATTGTATTATGCGAGTTCTGATCAGGAGATCTTAAAGCGTTCACATGGTGGATTCCACTATGAACTTTAAGACCACTAATCTGTGTAAATGCTCTTTCGCAAAATTCACACTTGTATGGCTTTTCTCCAGTGTGGCTTCTCGTGTGTATTTTGAGGTGAGAACCTCTAGCAAATGCTTTCGCGCACAATTCACACTTGTATGGCTTTTCCCCAGTATGGGTTCTCAAGTGGCCTTTGAGCTGTTGACGTTCTGTAAATGACCTCTGGCATAAACTGCAAGTGTATGGCTTTTCTCCAGTATGTATTCTTGTATGACTATCCCAATGACACTTCTGGGAAAATGCCTTGTCACAGACATTGCATCTGAATGGTTTTTCTCCAGTATGAGTCCGTAGATGTACATCTTGTTTAGTTTTAAATTGAATTGGCTTCTCGCCCTGCCTAAGTAAAATGTCTCTGGTATTTTCTGTTGTTGACAAGTCATTTTCATCTACAATACAGTTCTCTCCTGTAGATTTAGTGAACGTAGTAAGTGAAATATTACCAGGAAATCTCAAAACATTCACATGGATACTTAAATGACTTTTAAGAGCATCATTCTGTATGAATGTTTTGTAGCAAAATTCACACCTGTATGGCTTTTCTCCAGTGTGGGTTCTCGTATGCCTTTTGAGGGCGCTACTTGTTACAAATGCTTTCCAACACAAATCACACGTGTGTGTCTTTTCCCCAGTGTGGTTTCTTAAATGGCCTCTGAGGTGTTGACGCTGTATAAATGACTTGTGACAGAAACTGCAACTGTATGGCTTTTCTCCAGTGTGTATTCTTGTATGGCTATCCAGATGACACTTCTGTGAAAATCCCATGTCACAGATACTGCATCTGAATGGTTTTTCTCCATAATGGGTTCTTAGATGCACCCGTAATCCAACGATCTGTTTAAAAGTTTTGCTACACAGTTCACACTTGTATGGTCTTTCACCGCTGTGCATTCTTCCATGACCTTCAAGACTTTGCTTCGTTAGAAATGCTTTCTTGCACACATTGCACTGAAATGACTTCTCTTTGTGTATTCTTAAATGAAATTTGAGCCGACCCCCAGTTGGAAACTGTTTATGACATATATCACAACTGTATTGCATTTCTCCAGCGTGTTCTCTTTTATGCTTTACCTCCATGGCATATGCTTTGTCACATATAATACACTTGGGTAGTTTGCCGCAGGGTGTCTTTTTACCTGGATTTCAAGAAACACAACACAATTGAAAAACTCTATTAATGCATGTTGTATGTTGTTTCTCCGGTGTAAGTTCTTGTATGATCGTTCAAATTCTGTTTCACAATAAAAGATTTTTACCATGCACATTTTGTAGTTTTTATCCTGTATGTAATCTTCTGTAGACTTTAAGACCCTAAATCTGTACATGTATACATTTTGTAGCAAACTGCACACTTGAATAATGTTTTCTTCATAACGTATGTTTTACTCCATATTTTGAACCTAAAAACTGTTTCAATACTTTTAATAATACCGATTTCTATATTTTTTTTTATCCCGGTCTGCACCGAGATTGAAATTTCACATAATCATAGCAATTCAAGATGATCTACACTTCAAAAAATGATCTTTGCTTATCTGCTAGAAAGCTGGTCGACACTGGAGCATGATGGCTACAAAGTGCAAAAGATTGCATTAAATTTTGTTTAGAAATGTAAGTGTCCCAGACTTTAGGAATGGTTAATTGTAATCTACTTCAGAAACTATAAAAAAATTTCTTATATGTATTGAAATTATGGACCCGCAAAAACTTTCGATTTTAGTATTTAACTAATGTTTTGTCGAAGTAAATTGCAACCGTGAATGTTATTATAATGGATGGTTAACTTCTACCTAACTAGTTCGATGATTTCTATGATAGTTGCCATTTATAAGTTCAACCTCTATCTATCCAAGGAATAGGCTATTATTCATCAATTATTTTTAATTAATAATCCAGCTTTTTCTTAGGTTGATATTGTTTTCTCAAAGCACATATATCGTCTTCCCTGCTGTGAAACGTGACGAACTTGACCTCAAGGACCCCTCTAGCTTTCGCCCGATCTCAAAATGTCTCCTTCATCTCAAAAACAATTGAAAAGATGGTAATGTTTGCCTTTAGCGTCCGAAATTATTTCAATGTAGGCCTAGCATCCTTTAATATATACTCCGTATCTTCAGCTCCGTGTTTTGAGCCGTTTCAGCGTTTAAATTAACGCGTTCACTGACGGGTGTTTGCAAAAACTTACTTTAATGGAAGATGGATGGATGAAACTATTCATGCCTAAAACTGGAGCTGGATTGATGAAAATGTTCTTGCTGACAGGAGATGGATTGTCGAAAAATAATTGCTATCTAAATATTAGGCCTAAGTGAAACGATCATTTAAACCTGGAGTACATAATATCGGATGCTACCATTGAAACCATTGAAATAATTTCGGACGCTAAAGGCAAACATTACCGAAAAGATTGTGTCGGAACAACTTACCACTTACTTAAGCACTAACAACTTGCTTCCGAAATATCAGTCAAGTTTTCGTTTTCGCAGGGGCCATTCCACTGAGACGCTGTTGCTCCGCCTGCTAGCTGACTGCTACGGTACGGTGTCATGGATGGGGATGGGTGACCCTCAACGACCTCATATATATTACTAGACAGAGCTTCCTCTGTTTAGCTGCCCAGTCACGTTGAAACAGCAGAAAAAGAACAGGAAACAAGAAAATAACGGGTAACAGATGGTCTATTTTTAGCTCAACCAATCACACGTCATGAAAGAACCACCAATCACAGAAGAAGATTCATGTTATTTACGTTCACCAATCAAAATAGAAATAATAATTTTTACTTAATCACGACTTTCCAATAATTATTATTTACACCATCACTACTTAATCGAGAATGTCACTAAACGCGCCCAAGTTGCTTTACGTGTCCATATGGTTTACTAATGATGTAAATGTAATGTAATTATTTTATTGCCGCAAAGTCGTCCCTTCTAACGCAACGCAGCGCTCGTGAATAAGCCGGTGCCCCGCGCTTGGCTTTCCAGTGGCGCTTTAGAAATTGGGAGATTACGATTACGATTACGTTCGCCCCAAAGTTCTTTATACTACATGAGCTGTGAATGGTTGAGCTAAAAATAGACCATCTATACACGGTCCTTGATACCCGTTATAGTAGCTAAAAATAGCCCCTATCTAGGAGTTTCAGCAGAAACCGCGTAACCCCACCGGCCTGGTGACCCTACTAGCCCTGTTTGACGTTAGTGCAGCATTCTACACGGTCGACCATGGAATTTTAATTAAACGCCTATCTATTTCTTTTGGACTCTCTCGCCGTCCACTTGATTGGATCACATCTTTTTTAGCAGGGCGGTCTAGTTGCGTGATATTGGGAGAAAGTAGGTCACCCTGGGCCCCGGTGTAAAGGTTTCAAATTACCCCTCCTAAACATTATTACCCCTGCAAACTGTAATTTGCATCAATCATCGCATTTATGGCACTCAAAATATCAAAAAATTCATCCCGCTTCGTGTTTTGGTCTGAAGGGGGTAATTTGAAACCTTTACACCGGCATCAAGTGCGATATTGAAGAAATTAAAATAGTCCACCAACGCAAAATGTGAAATATAGAAAAATAAAATTCACCAAAGCCTGCTTAATAGTATTTACTTCTTTGTTTAAAAATAAATAAAAATGGCGGTGAAGAAAACAACACCGCTCAAGACGGTAACGGCCCGCTATTCCGAGGGTCCACTATTCCGAAGGTCCACTATTCCGAATATCCGCTATATTTTGTTCGTTATCCTTGGTACGTGGTTAGGGTTACAGTGGGTTAGGGTTAGGGTTGGGGTAGGGTGGGTTAGGGTTGTGTGGGTTAGGATTAAGTTTTGGGTTATGGTTTGGGTTAGGGTTGGGGAGGGTTATTGTTATGATTATGGTTGGGGTGGGTTATGGTTAGGTTTAGGGTCATGGTTATGGTTGGGGTGGGTTAAGGTTAGGTTTAGGGTTATGGTTAGGGTTGGGGTGAGTTATGGTTAGGGTTTTAGTTAGGTTTTGGGTTAGGTTTAGGGTTCGGAATAGTGGACCTTCGGAATAGTGGACCCTCGGAATAGTGGACCCAAACCGCTCAACACATAGTGCATTCTAATTTGGAAGCTGTCACCATAACTCCATGCACAAACCTTGATGTCATGTTGTACATGCAGCTTCATTCCAGTGCAGAAATTGTTTTGCTTAAACACAATCACTGTAAGGGCCGTCCATAAAGTACGTCACGCTATTTTTGACCATTTTTTACCCTCCCCCCTATCACAAACTGTCACAAATCTCGGACCCCCCCCTAAAGTACGTCACACTTTCGAACAAAAAAATTTAAAAACATAACCATTTACCCAACCCTCTAAACCCTATGATACTAGATCCCTAATCCCTCTGATAGTGACGTGTGTCCCTAAACGCTGTGATAGTGACGGGAAATCAACTTTTATCCCGCCAACCCGGGTTTTAGACACGTCTGGCCGGGCCGTGTCGGATTTTAGGTACTAAGAAAAAATAAAATAAAAAAGAATTTAAAAAATAAATGTGTGACGTCACACATGGCCTGACCCTCCTCCCCCTGTCACAAACTGTCACACTTTCTTACACCCCCTCCCCCCTGGAGCATGACGTACTTTATGGACGGCCCCTAACAATAAACGTTGTGATATAAATTTCACCTATATGGTCTTTCTATTGTCAGGTCTTGCATTGAATTACAGACAATGATCCATCTTTGACAGTCCTCTAAAAAAATGCATACAGTTCCAAGATAGACAGTTCAGGAAACTTCTGGAGGCATAAAATATGCATAATACATGCACATCTATAACACTGCCATTTGTAAATTTTTTTCTTGTCTGTATTGTTTCGTAACAATTAAGTATACTATGATTGAACATTATGAACAGTGTCAATATAAGTGATCTGAAGTTGGTTCAAATCCGGAGAAAGGAATTATCTCTTAGACTGCACAATGATGACATGAAGCATGTCCTTCAATTAGGTCAACAAATGTCTCCTTCTCTGCACTGGCAATGTGATTGTGACAGTGATCCATACACTCCTTCTCAATTTCAAAAATTTCATTACATAATCCACATCCATAGAGTCTAACAATTAACAAATCGGTTACAAATTCATCTTCATGTTCCTCGGTTTCAGATTCACTTGGCCTCTCATCCTGCCCAAGTAAAATGTCTCTCACATGTTCTGTTGCTGCCAACTCATTTTCATTCACAGCATAGTCATCCTCTGTAGATGTAACGAATGTATCAGGAGAAGTATGTCCAGGATTTTCTTGTGTGCTGCGATATAAACAGAGAATTTTGTCTTTGAGGTGGATTTTTGAATGGACTTTTAGAGAACCCCACTGGGAAAATGATCTGTTACAAAATTCACAACTGTATGGCTTTTCTCCCGTGTGGCATCTCATGTGGCTTTTGAGTCCACCACTCGTTGCAAATGCTTTCGAACACAATTCACACTTGTATGGCTTTTCTCCAGTATGGGTTCTTAAGTGGACTCTGAGAATTTGAAGCTGTATAAATGACTTGTGACAAAAACCGCAAGTGTATGGCTTTTCTCCATTGTGTACTCTTGTATGGCTAACCATGTGGCACTTTTGTGAAAATGTCTTGTCGCAGATACTGCATTGGAATGGTTTTTCTCCAGTATGGGTCCTCAGATGTACCTGTAGAGAATTGCACTGTTTAAATGTTTTGTTACAGAGTTCGCATTTGTATGGTTCTTCACCAGTGTGGACTCTTTTGTGTATATAAAGATTCACCCTCAATGAAAAAGATTTATTGCAAATGTTGCACGTGAATGGCTTCTTCTCTTTGTGTGTTGTTAAATGGCAATCTAAATGACGCCTGGTAGGATAATCTTTGTGACATAAATCACATTTGTATTGTTTATCTACAGCGTGTCTCCCAGCATGTTTATCCAGGGCCCCCTGCGACGCAAGCGCCTTGTTGCATACATCGCATCTGAACGGTTTTTCTCCAGTATGGGTTCCTAGATGGATCCTTAGAGTACTTCTCCGCTTAAAGGATTTGCTACACAATTCACAAATGTACGGTCTTTCATTACTGTGTATTCTTTCATGGCGTTCAAGACCTTGCTTCCATCGAAATGCTCTTTTGCACACATTGCACTGGAATGACTTCTCTTTGTGTATTCTTAAATGAAATTTGAGCTGAACCCCAGTTGAAAACTGTTTATAACATATATCACACCTGTATTGTATTTCACCAGTGTGTTCTGTTTTATACTCTACCGATAAAACCTCCATGGTATATGCTTTGTCACATATACTACACTTGAGTAGTTTTCCGTAGTGTGTCTTTTTACCTTGATTTCAGAAGGCATAACACTGTTGAAATGTTCTATTAATACATTTTGTATGGTTTTTCTCCATTGTTGGTTCTTGTGTGATCGTTCAAATTCTGTTTCACAACAAAAGATTTAACCATGTATATATTGCACCTTTGTGGCTTTTATCCTGTCTGTAATCTTCTGTGGACTTTAAGACCCTAAATCTGTACATACATTTTGTAACAAACCGCAAACTTGAATGGTTTTTCCTTCAATACGTATGTTTCCATTGATATTCTGAACTTTTGCACTGTGAAGAAATTTCAATACTTTTAACAATATGAATATGAATCTGCACCGAGATTGAAATTCCACATATCATATCAATTCAAGATCTACACAGCAAAAATTGATCTTTGCTTTTCCTGTAGAAACCTGGTTGAGACCGGACCACGAGGGCTACAATGTGCAAAACACTTAAATAAAATAATTGGCATACATGGGAACGGCGGTCCAAAATTCTGAACATGTATTTTCGTCAGAGGAAGAGCCAACTACAGTTAAGGCTGCATTTATTCACTTATTTTCTTCATTCTTTACTTATTCAGTTACAAGCGTTTCAGGCTTTTTACGTCATTGTTTACGTTGTTTTGACATCATTCTGTTGGGAAATAAATCAACCTGATATGTCGTAATAGCGCAGTGTATAGGATGAGCGCATAGAAACCACGCTTGAGAAATAGAAGCTGGATGAAGACCTTTTACAGGTGAAATGGTGGCTGGATTGATGAAAAACGCAAGTGAAATAGGAACTGAATGAAGACCTTTTACAGGTGAAACGGAGGCTGGATTGATGAAAATGCGCAAGTGAAATTTGAGCTGGATGAAGGTTCTTCTTTAGGTGAAATAGAAGCTGGATTGATAAAAAAACGCAAATGAAATAGGAGCTGGATGAAGACCTTTTACAGGTAAAATGGAGGCTGGATTGATGAAAAAACGCAAGAAAATTGGAATCTGGATGAAGGTTCTTCTGAAGGTGAAATAGAAGCTAGATTGACGAAAATAACGCATAAGAAATAGAAGCTGGATGAAGGTATTTCTAGATCTGAAATAGAAGCTCGATTGATGAAGAAACGCTTAAGAAATGGAGGCTGGATGAAAAACCCAGACTTTTTGCCCATCCAATACTCTGCACTATCGATTTATGGAATTTTATAATTTGGGACCGCCGTTCCCAGGTGTGCCAAATAATTTAGAACTGTAGGTCTCCCAGACTTTAAGAATGGTGGATTGCAATCTTCTTCAAAAACTTTCTAAAATTTATCTTTGTATGTGTTTTTAGATCTGAAGTAGAATCTGGACGCATGTCGAAATACATGAATGAAAATCATCGATGCAGCTTCCATTTAACCTAGAAAACCATTAAATTTTATCCATAAATCCAGCTTCTATTTCATCAACACGTTGGACATATCTATAACGGAGTTTATCAGCATGATGCTTTCCACTGGCGCTGTAGCCACAAGTCGGATCTTTTCGGAAAGTACCTCAAGTTGTTGTGTGACAATTACAACATTTGACGATATGGACTATATGATATTTTAATTTGGGACCGCCGTTCGGAGTTATGCCGGTAATTGGGTAGTTTAGCGTCCCAAATTATTTTGACCTATTCTTTGCAATAATAACTGAAAGACATATACAATAACACATATTTAATTGAGGAAATCATAAAATGTGTGCTTGAAAACCTCAAGGAAGTCCCAAACGGGGTAACTATCGCGTAGAAATGGAAGCTGGATGAGGATTTCTTATGGCTAAAATGATTAAAAGAACGCTTCAAGGATGGAAGCTGGATCAAGGTTCTGTAATAGTAGTTGAAATAGAAGCTGGATACAAGTTTTCATCGATCTGAAATAGAAGCTGGATTCACGAATAGCACGATAAAGAAGTGGAAGCTGGATGAATGTTTTTATAGATCTAAAAAATAGAAGCTGGATTAACGAGAAATTCCAAGTCTCAGCAATAACCTGAATAATTTGGGACGCTAAACTACCCAATTACCGTGGTAACGGCCCGCTATTCCGAGGGTCCACTATTCCGAATATCCGCTATATTTTGTTCGTTATCCTTGGTGGTTAGGGTTACAGTGGGTTAGGGTTAGGGTTGGCGTAGGGTGGGTTAGGATTAAGTTTAGGGTTATGGTTATGGTTGGGGAGGGTTAAGGTTAGGGTTATGGTTAGGGTTGGGGTGGGTTAGGGTTAGGTTTGGGGTTATGGTTAGGGTTGGGATGGGTTAGGGTTAACTTTGGGGTTACGGTTAGGGTTGGGGTGAGTTAGGGTTAGGGTTATAGTCAGATTTAGGGTTAGGTTTAGGGTTCGGAATAGCGGACCTTCGGAATAGTGGACCCTCGGAATAGTGGACCCAAACCATTACCGTTATGCCAATGATTTATACACTATTGAAGAAATTAAAATATTCCACCAACGCAAAATATGTTAAACCAAAAAATTAAATGTAGCCTATAATAAACCGAAAACACTTTAAAATTCACCTCGGCTGTATGGATAATAGTATTTACACATAATTTTATGTGGTATTTACTTCTTTGCTACGAAAATGAAAATGGCGTCAAAGAAAATAAAACTGTTCAACATAGCTAGATTTCCGATTCTACTAACCTCTGCCGAATGATTTCTCGATTAATAAGTTTCGCATAAGAGAGTATTAAAATCGTAATAAAGTACTACTGCGCCCACAAAAGCGAAGTCTCGTATTCAAAATTCAACGCGCTTGAACAGCTGCAATTGACTGTGCAGATTTAAAGTGATTACGACCTAACGCCAACAGACTAAAATACCTTCTCTGCTTTAGTGATACTTAACCCTCAGGCTACCAAGCTTTTTTTGTAACACTGACTACCAAGGGGGTGGTGGTAGGGGGTGGGTGGATATCACCCCCCTGGATTTTGGGTTTGGTTTGAGATATCATAACTTGTAATACACCGTTGGATTCAGCATTCATTTCTGCACAAAATGGTATATTTAGGTTTAGAAAATATGAAGGCCCCTCGAAATTATGAATTTTTTACCATGGGTACCCATCGATCCCACAAAATGTATACTTACGCATAGGGAATAATATTATATTAGATTCTGTGTGTTTTATACATGATTTATATATAAAAAGTAGTTTACATATAATAAAGTCCAATATTCAACTATAAAAACTAGTAATAAGTCTGTTTTATGTTAAATCAAAACAAAAAAACATGTTATAGCTGCTGAAAAACGTTTACGCAGACATATCGGTTCGCGTTGCAAGAAAACCCAACATTTTTATACATTTTAATTTATTTTGAGCACTTCCGGTCATCAAATTTTAAATTATTTAGTATTAAAAAATAGCCCTAAATGCCCTCTACAGAATGGCATAAATTATTTTTATTAAAAAATAAATTATGGATAAGTTATAATAGAAAAAACATGACATTTTTATGAAAATAAAACACCTTTATATATATTTTAATTTATTTTGAGCACTTCCGGTTGTCAAAAGACAACTCAATGAGCATGGAAATGTAACCCCACATTCCCTCTATAGAATGGTATAATTTGTGTCTCTTAATATTATGGGGCGGAAAAGTTACAGACGATATCCTAGGGGGGGTGGTATCCACCCCACCTGGTACCTTGGGTATATCGGGTGTAACTTTTGAACGGTAGGGGACATCATCAAAAGTTTTAGGTCAAAATGTGTCCCAATGAATCCTCTACAGCTACCAATTTTTTCAAAATTTTATTCCAGACGGAACCCGTTTGATTTGCGAAAAACCTAGAGGGGGTGGCAACCACCCCCTCTTGGTAGCCCGAGGGTTAACATTGTTCTTCTGGTAGAAAACATTCTAGATGCGTCTTGTCATATTTCCATTTCTAGGGGCGCTGTGGTGTAAGCCATAGGGCATGTTCGGTGTTTGGATGCCAGACGGTTGTGGGTTCAAGTCCACGTAGGGCTGCCAACTTTTGATTTTGCCATTCCGGGACGCTCGCTGTCACTCGATATGAGATTATCAATTTACACTGTACACATAGGCCTAATGTAAAAAAATGTTGTGTCACTGCTATGTAGAACGTAGGGTCACCCGGGGGGTTATGGACACCCTGGGTGTTATGGCCACTGGTCTTTCATGGCTTAATGTGATAATATAATATACTCTAATCTGTTTATAGCTCTATGTGCATTCGTCCTTCACCTTTCAACTATAATCTGATGTCGCGATGGTAAAATTCAGAATTGTACGTGCTGTTTTTTAAATTATCCGATTTCTCTATAATAGCTCACCCTGATTCTGAAAATTATATAAAAAGGTGCCTTTGGGATGTAAAATTTTGAAGTTGGCAGTTTTAAATAAGGGTTATTTGGCAATGTATACGTGTCTTTTATTTCACGTAATGTGCTTTCTAAACGTGAGAAAGTAACGATCTGATATACCATTGCTATTGGGGTGATATGGACACTGAGACACCGGGGTGATATGGACATTGTCCATATCACCCCGACTGAATGTCCATAGCTCCACAGCTGTGTTTTTTGTACGTAAAGAATGTTTTAAACAGACTAAGTTACTGATCTTGGTATCGTTTAATTGCTTTTTTGATCAGAATTATTGCAAACAATGCCACGAGAGTTCCAAAATAGAAAGATTAGTGTTCAGTTGTAGGCCTATGTGCCACTCAATGTAGGCCTACAGGAAGAGACATCTGGTAGTCTATATCCCCATGGAATATTTGGGCAGCTTAATGTACCGGCGATAGCATTGGATCTATTACCTATGTCTACGCTACTCAACGAACCGTAAGATTTCCCAGTGCCAGCATCCATGTCCGACGGTCCGTGTCTTCAGAGATGGACACAAAGTGTTGCCTTTGTTCCGGTTGCCAATGTTCTCATAAAGTCAATGACTGTTTAATGTTATTGATCAATTATTATTTATTTAATTATTAATGTTATTAAAGTTAATGATTGTTTAATGCTAACTCTCATGTCATTCTGGTGCTATGGGATGATATGGACATTAGTGGGGTGATATGGACATCCCATGTCCATATCCCCCCAATCACGGGGTGATATGGACACTAAACAAAAATTCAATTTATGAATTTTCTACAAAAACCTGTTTATATTTTCAGCATTTAATAACGTTCCAAGTACCTCTCCTAGAGTACTTTGAAATAGAATATTCACGTTGTAATATTTATTCAAACCTAAGCATATAATAGCCAAAAGGCTTAAGGGGTCCATAACCCCCCGGTCGACCCCTATACAATCTACTAAAAAAATAGTCGTTGATAATTTTGTAGATAAATCGTCAAAAACAGGAAGCCTAAGTTTAGGATAAAATTCGACTTCAAGAAGGTAGTTATTAAGTTCCAGTAGGCCTAGCTTACATGTAGGCCTACCAGAGTAGTATGAGCCCAGCAGGAGCGATGTTCATTAGGTAACCTAAGCCTATACACAATTAAAGGCGACGTCGTGCATGCATATTATAAATTTTAATGTCATTTATGAAATTATAAGGTCGGCGACCGGATAGTGCTCAGGGCTCATCTCAAACCTATAGGCCTACTTCTGCTGAGCTTTAAGCAGTTCCGAAACACTGTGTGGGCACTGAGTTGTAGAATTGAGCACATGTAGGCTAGTCATCTCAACATTTGTATTTAATTTTTTTCAAGAACAACTCCGCTTCGACAAGATTGGCGCTCAGCTATAATAGGTTTAATTACGATTGTTGGCCAAAATGACATTCATAATGCTGAAGGCTCTCGCATTAAGACGGGCTGAGTGTTACAGTAGTCTTACGTAGGCTATAGAGCACAATATTCTATAGGCCTACTGAGTGCCAGTAGTTTGCAAAGTTTTTACGACTTCAACACAGCGCTGTCCAACATTTGATGTTCGGCCAACAACGTCAACTTCATCGAACGGCTAATTGAGTTTAGTGTGCAAAATATGATTTTTTGGAGAGTGATTCTACTGTGCGATGATCCGAACTTTACAGCAATTCCGGGACAATTTGGGATCAATCCGGGACACGGGGCGCACAGGGCCGATTCCGGGAGTGTCCCGGCGAATCCGGGACGGTTGGCAGCCCTAAGTCCACGGCACAGACCCCTGAGCAAGTCCTTCACTCTCAATTTCTCATTGGCTTGGTGTGAAACTCAGATGAAGTGTCTGCACTCTGGGCGTGAGCACATCTGAGTTTAAATCTTGAAGGAGTATTATGAGAAGTGCTCATACAGACTGACAGACCTTAACGTTAATCACCTAGTGCCACTGAGTAGACCTGCAAATCTTTAAGGGGTGTTTTGCTACGTTTTGTAATAATAAAATTTATAAACAAAATATTCCACCTTGATATCAATAATTTATTTATTTGCAATAAATAAATGAAGATAAAATAAATAAAGTTATTGGAAAATGGTCGGCTCTCCAAATAATTTGAAGAAAAATTCATTCCACCTTGGTATCACTAAGGCAGCAGTGCAGAAATGGCTATTGGCTTATAATTTCTGAGTAAAATTTTTGAAAAAAATAGACAATTCCAATATCAAGCATCTTGTGCTAACAAGATTGCTCACACTCAAAATCGAATTACAAACAAAACTATACACAAAAACCAACCCGCAATGCATAGGCAATGTACATTGTACGACATCCTTTAATTATTATAATACACTTCACTCACACGACATTTATATAGCATAAGACAGAGCTATAACATTTCGATATCTAATACTGAAGTTCATTCGTTTAAGAGTTATATTAAATTTCACATCGGTTCTGTATATAGGAAGATATTAAACTTTCAGGTCGACAACCAATTTCAAAACATGTATATGATTCCTATGGCAAGATCCATAAAAATTATATTATCTCTATAAGTTCATGTGCAAAAATCATATTTCTATACAGAAATAATAATAATTACGACAATTTATATGGTGCAGTAACACAGCCATGCCGTTACAAGGGCAGTTAGGGCACCTAGAAATGTCATAATTAGCAAGGCGAAGATAATATTTCAAAATAATACAAGTTGTTATTTCGAAGTAGAACTCTGAAAGGTCAAAACATCCATTTGAAGCTGTCTCTTTTGAAGAATCAAAGTGATGGCAAAAATTATTTCGTCTTTCTCTATTTCAAATAATCCATAACACAATCCATGCATTAGAACTTTGCTTGTGAAATAAACTATTAGCATTCCTACAGGTTGATCTCCAATTGATGCTAGTGATGCCTAATTACCAGTAGAAATTAAAGTTCTCAATTGATCCCATTATCCACAATGCATTTCCTTTGGAGAATCTTCAGCACATACAGTACATTCCTGACATAAATCAAAAGATCAGTCACACATACAAAGTCTCGTGCTAGCGTGCATTCTTATTTGGTAGATTTCACCATGTAACTCTTTGGTGTCATGTTATACAGTTTCATTCCGGTACATAAATTGTTTTGCTTAAAGACAATCACTGTAACAATAAACGTTGTGATATAAATTTCACCTATATATTATGGTCTTTTTATTGTCAGGTCTTGCATTGAATTACAGATGATGATCCTTCTTTAACAGTCCCCTAATGAAATGCATACAGTTCCAAGATAGACAGTTCAGGAAACTTCTGTAGGCATATCAGAAATGTGTGCAACATTGCCACTTGTAAATCTTGTTCTTGTCTGTCTCTTAACAATTAAATGGCCAAATATATTATGATTGAACGGTATGAACAGTGTCAATATAAATGATCTGAAGTTGGTTCAAATCTGGAGAAAGGAATTATCTCTTATGCACAATGGTGACATGAAGCATGTCCTTCAATTAGGTCAACAAATGTTTCCTTCTCTGCACTGGCAATGTGATTGTGACAGTGTTCCATACACTCCTTCTCAATTTCAAAAATTTCATTACATAATCCACATCCATAGAGCCTAACAATTAACAAATCGGTCACAAATTCATTTTCATGTTCCTCGGTTTCAGATTCACTTGGCCTCTCATCCTGCCCAAGTAAAATGTCTCTCACATGTTCTGTTGCTGCCAACTCATTTTCATCCACAGCATAGTCATCTTCTGTAGATGCAATGAATGTATCAGGAGAAGTATTTCCAGGATTTTCTTGTGCGCCGCGATATATAAAGATAATTTTGTCGTTGAAGTGGAGTTTTGAATGGACTTTCAGAGAACCACTCTGGGAAAATGATCTGTTACAAAATTCACACCTGTATGGCTTTTCTCCTGTGTGCGTTCTCATGTGCATTCTAAGGTCGCAACTTCTTGCAAATGCTTTCTCACAGCATTTACACTTGAATGGCTTTTCCCCAGTGTGAGTTCTTAGGTGGACTCGGAGGCTCTCAAGTTGTGTAAATGCTCTGTTACATATACTGCAACTGTATGGCTTGTCTCCAGTGTGTATTTTTGTATGGTTATCCAGGTAACACTTCCATGCAAAAGTCTTGTCACAGATACTGCATCTGAATGGTTTTTCACCAGAATGGGTCCTTAGATGAACCTTTAAGGCACCGCTCTGTTTAAACGTTTTGTTACACTGTTCACATTTGTATGGCTTCTCACCGGTGTGAATTCTTCTGTGGTCTTGCAGATGCTGTTTGATGGAAAATGATTTCTGGCAAACGTTGCACGTGAATGGCCTTTCCCCTGTGTGTGTTCTTAAATGGCATTGCAGATGACTTCGACTTGGGAATTCTTTGTCACATAAATCGCACTTGTATTGTCTTTCTCCAGTGTGTGTTCTTATATGGTTATCCAGATAGCACTTCCATGCAAACGCTTTGTCGCATAGACTACACTTAAACGGTTTCTCCCCGGTGTGCGTTTTTAGATGGACACCAAGGGCACCACTCTGTTTATAAGTTTTATCACAGATATCACATTTGTATGGCTTCTCTCCCGTGTGGATTCTCGTATGATCCTTCAAATGCTGCTTCATAGCAAAACCTTTGTCGCAAATGGCGCACTTGAATGGTCTTTCTCCAGTGTGCAATCTCGTATGATTGTCGAGATGACTTTTATTTGGAAATTTCTTTTGACATATACCGCATTCGTACGGTTTCTCTCCAGTGTGCGAGCGTGCATGAATCTCCAGATAAGATCTCCAAGGAAATGCTTTGTCGCATATACTGCATCTGTATGGGTTCTCTCCAGTGTGCTTTCGCGTGTGAACCTTGAGCGTAGTGCCGTGCTTAAAAGCTTTGTCACATAACTCGCATTTGTATGGCTTTTCTTCGCTGTGGGCGGTTCTTGTATGTGCCTCCAGATGTCGATTTGTGGCAAAAGCTTTGAGACACAAGTTGCAGATGCATTGTTTTTCGCCACTGTTCCTTTTTCCATGGATTTTGATAACAGAGAGATGCGGAAATATTTTGTAAGAAACTTCATCTTTGAATTGCTTTTTATCAATGTTAGGAATGTTCACTTGCATATTCTGACTTTCAGTGTATTAACAACTTGTTACAACATTTGTAATCATATCCATTCGCATTTTATGTTGGTAGTACCGGTAATCAACAACATAGATGTAGGAATTCCATATAAAATGACATGTAGAGCAGCTAAAAGGATCTTTGCTTAACTTGTAGAAATCTGACAGTTACGACAGAAGATTGGCTACAATGTGCACAACAGATTTCAGTAAAGTAATTGATATGGAAACAAAAGAAATTGTTCCAGCAATGGTCAAACTGTAGGCCACATTAATTGCTATCTAAAACCATCTTTTCAATGCCATATTTATCATGTCCATGATAACCTGTAATCAATCTAACTTCCATCGCCGCAAAGAATTATTTTCATCATTCCAGCATCTACTTATGCACTGAATACCTTTCATCAACATCAAATTTAAATTTGCAGCATGTGATATATGGAATAAAATTTATGGATTCTAATCACACAATTTGCAGTAAAAGTGTATCAAAATTGGTTATTTGCATTTAATGTATTCTATTCTATTGATAGAAAATAGTTACTGCTTCCTATATAGAAGTGGGATTGATTACACGAATTTTTGTTTGAATAGAAACTGGATCGATGAGATCAAAAAGAAGGGTTGGTAAAAAAAACCTTGAATTTATTTAAAATGGCAAGTGTGTGGCCTGAATCCCTGCAGTTCGTACCCCAAAACAAATATGAATCCCCAAAATGGATGCAACATCTCCGAAATGAATTTTATAAGTGCAACCCGAATTATTGGACACACGCTGTGTTATCAATGACACTAGCAGAACCATGATGTCGTCAGTTTAATTTAACTCTGAATAGCATTGAGGAGTTTAACCGTTGTTTTAGTAAACATAAATTTTAGCGTAGGCAATTATTCGATCATTGAGGCATTATTACGTTTAATCAAACCAACTTCTACTTTGGCCAGAATCTTTCCCATTTAGTTACCCCAACTTCTGTTTTGCATTCATTATTTTTCATCATAACGACATTTTAATTAAAAAATTATTGTTCATGAATCCAATTCAATTTCAGTGAAATTGCATCCATAAGTCCCCATTCTATTTTAATAAAAATTATTTTCAATGATCCAGCTTCTATATAACCAAGAATTCGCTATATCAATAATGAAGTCGGATTGAGCAAAAATGATTGTAACCTAGACGGAAGAGCTCTACATTGATGAAAATTTTCTTGCTTGAATCAGAGCGGGAATGATCAAAGAATCCTCGCCAAAAATAAGTCGGATTGATACAATTTTTATTTCCCTAAATGCAAGTTCTATTGATGAAAATTATCTTGCTCAAATTGCCGGTGGATTGGTGAAAAGAATTCTCGCTAAAGAGAACTATATAGATTAATAGATTCATACACCATAATTTTTTTACTTAAGTGGAAGCTGTATTGATGAAAATGTTCTTGCTTAAAACAGAGTTGGAACTGATGATAAATAATTGATATCTAAATAGAAATCGGAAGGAAATAAACAATTTTCGCTATTTAAATAGAAGCTGGACTGATTAAACGAATTTATGCACTGCAAACTGGACAACTGAGTGTTATCAATTATTAAGTACAGAAATGAGCTATTTGTACAGTGAAGGGGCTAATTTTCGGGTTGTTGTCCTAAGCTAAATCCCCTATTTTTTCAGGGAGCGGTAGTTATGGGCTTGTCCAGGAGATTAATGGGTACTAGAATTTTAATTCACCCGAATTAATTTCGGAATTATTTCAGTGACACGCATACACGCTTTTATCAATCCGACTTCTATTTAAATAACAAATATTTTTCATCTACCATCTAGTCAAAAATCCGCTTCATCAGTCCAGCTTCTATTTAAGCAGCAGCAATTGCGTTTGTCCATCCAACTTCCATTTAAATAACAATTATTTTTCATCAATCTAGCTTCAGTTTAAGCAAGAATATTTTCGTTGATCCCTCTTCCATTTTAGTAAAACGATTTTGTGTCAATCCAACTTGAAGATAATTGTACACGATACATAGACCGTTAAAATAAATTTGAAATTAATTTCGGGGGAATTAAAGTTATAGTACTGTTTAATGTCCTGTACTTTTGTCAGTGCTTTTACATAGCAATACTGCAACGAGCTATAAATTTCTATTCATCTGAGGAAGAAAGTAAAATAAAGGGTTCTTTTCAGTTTCACGTTCCCCAAACAAATTATATAGCGTGAGGGTTGGTTAGGGCTCAGGTTAGGCGTCTTGGGGTTGGTTAGGGCTCAGATTGTGCGCCGTGAGGGTTGATTAGGGTTAGTGCAGTCATTCTAGCTGAAATTGAAACTGGATGATGAACAATAATGTTAAATTAAATAGATGTTCTATTGATGAAAATATTTGTTGACGAAATAGAAGCGGGATGTATAAAAAAATTCTTGCCTAAACAGAAGCTGGATAGATGAAAACGATTCTCGTCAAACTAGAAGCTGGATAGTCGGATTGATTACAAATAACGCTGGAACATTACTTCTTGGGGGTCGTGAAGCAACACGAGTGACATAATTATATGTATACGCACTTGTTATAGCTTGCATTCAAGCTCACTACTCAGATGCGCTCCACACTGCAGCACAGACACTGCGTCCGAGTTTTACGCCGAGAGTGCTGAGCAATTGCGAGTGAAGGACTTGTATGTATGTATGTATGTGCACTTGTTATAGCGCCCCTTCAAGCTCTCTCTACTCAGAGGCGCTCCCGAATGCAGAGCGGACACTGCATCGGAGTTTCACGCCGAAGCGCTGAGCAATTGCCCAAGGTCATTACGCGGCGAGGTGGATTCGCACCCAGAACCTTCCGGCTTCAAGGCAACAACGCCACCACTACATCACCGCGCCTCATGGTCTTTACGAGGCGACTTCAGGTGGATTCGAACCTGCAACCCTCATGGGGGAATTGTCCGGGTGGGGGGGTTATTGTCCGGGAGTTTTGTCCAGGGTGGAAATGTCCTACACTCACTACAACACCGCGCCTCACAAATTATGTCTGAAAGCGATAGCCTGTAGAAAGCGATCATATACTCAATATGCAGACTATTTGTAATTGATTGCTGACTCAAACCTACAGAAATATAAAACAAAATTTATGCGGATCCTGGACAACCTCATATAATGAGAGCGCTTATCAAATCACAAAAAACATTGCAAACATTTCAAAATGGCGGAGCAGAAAAAGAAATAGTAATAAATTGGATTCCCGCTTCTACCGACGTCTACCGAATAATAAAAAACCGATCGTATTACCATGGTGTAGGCTACTATCACCGAAAACTGTGATAGACCTACTATCCTATTCCTGCGTAATTAATTGTGAATATAATTATCATGGTATATATGAAGCGCAGCATAACTCAGCTATTGTATTATGAATGACCACGCCCAAAAAAATTCACTTGCAAAAGTTACCAAAATGATAATGATTAAAGGAAGGCTATAATTATTATAATTGTGAAACCTGTGATGATCTATGGACCACAGGCCGGGGCGATTACGAGGAGGGGGAGGGATTACAGGAGAGGACGGAGATGAGAATGCTACGGTGGTGGCTACTGGGAATTTCGCCCAGAGAACGGAAACAGGAACGAAGACATCCGAAAGAAACTCGGAGCAGCTTGTGTAATTGACAAGAGAGGCCAGGTTGAGATGACACCAAAGATATTAGAGTTTTGCTAATATATTTGATGGTACGGTCATGTGATGAGAAGAAAGGAGAACAGCTGCATTAAAAACATCATGAAGGCGGATGTATATGGATGGGGACGACAAAAGAAGAGATGGGAGGATGAGAAACAATTCAAACTGAAAAATGCAGATGACACTTTTCATATATTTCATATCTTTTATGGATTTATAATAATTTCTTTGGAACTTTGACAATAATTAGTCACACGTGAAGCAATTGTCTTTTGTGATGAAATATTCAAGCCAACCACTTTTGCAGAATAAGACCTTCTTATTCAGTAGCCATATGAAGAAGAAATTATTGATGTTAGTAAAAGAGCATTTGGTGAATATAGATTTTGAATGTTTCTCATAAAGATCATTGAGAGCTACACGCTCTCAAATAATTTCTATTGAGAAGTTCCAGCATAATAATTATGTTGCTTAACATCATGCACTTGACAAAAAGAATTTCAGGCACCTATTAAAATAAAACAGCATCTCAGTAAAAGATTGTTTTAAAACATAACAATTAATTCATCTCCTTTTTCTTCAAAGCAGAATGTTATTTCCCGTCATATTAAGGTCAGCTTTCCATGTCCAGTTAAATGAATCCACTTTTGGCAGAATGCTCACATATTCACCATCTCCGACAAAGACTTGATGAACATTAGATCCAAAGAATAACGTAATGAAAATCCTAAATTTCCTGCGAGCGAGTTGAAACCTTGAAATTTCACTCACGAAAGTTGTCATCTTGAGTCCTTTCATATTGGAAAGTATATTCATACAATCTCGTACAGTTGTATATCAGAAAGTAAGGAATCAATCGCCTGTGAGCACAAGGCAAGGTCATAAGCCAGTCAACGCCTTTTCAAAGATTCAACAACAACTACCAGTGCTGAGAAGTCAAGAGACTTTAGCTAAACAAGTCTGGTTTAAGAAGGCATAGGCCTATACAAATCTCCAATCACAGATAATTATTTAGGCCTACGGCTGACGAGATCAAGTGAAGCCGACTCGACAACAAAAATAGACTGACGTCTCAATGTATCGTTGACAATAAACACTCAATGCACTTACATGTATATAGCACCAGCTTGAAACAGCGATGCAGTGATGACACCACAGATGAAGTCGCTCCAAGCAACGAACTGGAAAAGGCGCTACAGTAAAGCCGTTATTAATAAGGTTTATGCCAATGAGTATGAATGATGCACTGGGCATGCAGCACTATGCTTTTTGCACTAATCAATGAACGACTGCATGAACCAACGATGAAAACGAAAGTAAAAGTATTACTTAAACTAAAATCGGCGACGGCGAAGATTCCTGGACTGCTTACACGGAAGTTTGAACGCGCGCATCGCCAACAATACGTCGATAATTATCGCCCTGTCGCGTGTCTGGCTGATCGACTGAAGGCGGAGGCTCGTTCTGCTGCCTGTCGGTTCTGCGACCGCAGTTGATTCTACGTCCCTTAATTGTGCGACATTACCAACGCCTGCTTGGGAAGTTGTTAACGTTGATCAGTGATGTACTGCAACACGTACTTTGTCAGGGATGTGGATCCACAGACCGACAGTGACGTTCTCTAACACTCAAGCAAACTTCGATTAGAACATGCAACAAAGTAGGCCTAGCACTGAGCTCCACAAAACTCCACCTCTCGCTATCTCCCCACAGGTCTTTCACTCAAAACTGAAAACATTGCTCTTTCAAAAATCCTATCCTGATTCCTCCTATTCTCACCACATCCCTCGTCATTTCAATTCTAAACATCACCCACCTTAGCCGTCCATCTATCTGCCTGACTCTCCGTACTTGATCATCGATCCTTTAGCCCGCACTGCTCATGCCTGGTGATTAGTCTACTAAATCGCTGAAATATTATTCCTGAATTAATATTTGCATGTAAAAGCACACTCCTACATGTACCTAAAAAACTTAATTACGCGAGCAGCTTTGCACCAGAAATTAAATAAACTTATGTCTGGACCGCCACACCTATACTTAGAATTCTGCAAAACAAAGAAATATGCGCCTGAGCTACCGTAATGAAATGCAAAACTGCGACTGTCATTCACTGTATTACAGACCTTGAGGCCTTCTCTGTACACTAGCCGTCGCTCAAGCAAAATAGACTAATTAAAAACGATTAAGCCACAACCTGGCACTTCAACAACACATAGGGGAGGGTGGGGTAAAACGCCAACCTTAAGGAACAACTGGGTGTAGAGAGCGAAACACATTAATATCTAATGTTAATTTTTTATCATCATAAACATCTGCACCTATGCTACAATATCACTAAATAAAAAAATTAAATCAATTCAAATTTAGGCACAAAATAGTCTGAAAGTTTTTGGTCCAAAAGGGGCGTTTTGCCTCACCTAGGGGGCAAAATGACCATACCCTGGGCATTTTACCCCAATGATAATGTATACTAGGTAATTGCCTAACGTACGTGCATGTACGTACGGTATGTATGCATGTATGCATATATATGTATGCATGTATGCATGCATGTATGTATGTATGTATGTATGGATGCATGCATGCATGCATGCATGTATGTATGCACGTATGTATGTATGGATGTATGCATGTATGTATGTATGTATGTATGTATGTATGTATGTATGTATGTATGTATGTATGTATGTATGTATGTATGTATGTATGTATGTATGTAAGTATGTATGTATGTATGTATGTATGTTTGTATGTATGTTTGTATGTATGTATGTAGGTATGTATGTATTCCCAGTCAGGAGAGGTAAGACGCCCAGTCCCGTGGGCATCTTTCCCCCCCAAGCAGTAGTAGTTACATTCCTTACTCCACCCCTGAAACGACTACTTCAATGGCAGATTAAAGTTCAATGTAACATACCTAAATAAGTATGAATTCAACAAAGCATGGATCTTTCGGAAAAAGCGAAACTAAGTAATTTTAACAAATTAATGAAAAATGGAAACCCTTACATCAGGTTTGGCAAAAATCGATTTTTCTTGATAACGAGTGACCTGTTCACAGGGAACGCGAGATTACGATTCATTTCAACCGGAAAAGCATACAACTAAACGGTTCCAACTAAAATTTGGATTCGGCACATCAGTTGACTGAAATAATGCCAATGGGCATCTTACCTCCCATGGGCGTTTTGCCCCACCCTCCCCTACTTACCTGCGTGACTGGATTCCGAGAACAAACATTAAACCCTAACTTAAATAAATACTAAAGAATGACAGACGCATGTTTCAACACCAAGACTGCAGAATTTTATAAGAAGGAAGAAGCAAAACAGTGAGCTACTCCACGAAAGACCCAGGGATCAGTAGCTCCCCATCCTCAATCTTCGGAACTAGTTTAGTCCCATAAATCCTTCTGGTCGCAACCGAGGGAATGGAATGACTACCTCGACTCATATTCTTCTTCCTCCTTTCTAGTAAGAAGAGATCCAAGTCACTCTGGAAAGCCGCTCATTCCAATTAATAGAATAGAGGATTCAAAAGTTACTTAAAAGAAGTAGGATATAAAAAATTTCTGAGTTCTTAGACGCGAAAATCCGTTCTCACCAATCGTAAGACTTCTTCTTAGGGAAAAAGCTAGCTATATGAAGGAAGACACTGTACTTCATATAAAAGAGTATATTAAAGGCACATACCGTACAAGAACAAGAACATTACAATCTGCTCTCGTAGTCACAGTCACGGTGATAACCAACTCTATCCTTCTGTCTTCGTCCGAGCGTCCAGTTCGAGTCCTCCGGAATAAGTGCTCGAGTGAAAGTGCTCGAGCCTCGAGCAGCTTCTAGGATGCCTGGCAGCCTGCCTACAGCTAACCGCTGGCTCTCCTCCCTAGCCTCTCTACTAAGCAACCACATATATCTATATTCTGAATTTTCATACCACACATTACTTTCCTTCATTACAATGATGCTGTTAAAATTATATACTCTGTCTCTGTCTCTGTCTCTGTCTCTGTCTCTGTCTCTGTCTGTCTGTCTGTCTTTCTGTATGTCTGTCTGTCTGTCTGTCTGTCTGTCTCTCTGTCTCTGTCTCTGTCTCTCTCTCTCTCTCTCTCTCTCTCTCTCTCTCTCTCTCTCTCTCTCTCTCTCTCTCTCTCTCTCTCTCTCTCTCTCTCTCTCTCTCTCTCTCTCTTTCTGGCCAAACCTGCCTATACCTAGGTTCCTCTCTGAAAATGACCATTTTAGGTCCACTTTCTCACTTCCTGGCTATAACCAGTCACGCTGCCTACTGCGTAACTCCGCCACTGGTTGTAATCTGCCAGTGCCCGTCCCAAACCTGGATAAAGGAGGAGGGCGTCGCTAATGGTCTTTGTTACCACACAGTGACGTTAAACTGCAAATGCCGCCGCCCACTGCGTGGTCAGTTCCCTGCTGACCAGCCAGTTACCTGCTGACCAGCCAGTCTGCATGCTGCCTGCATGGTCATTTGTTATCAACCACATGTTCAATCACACATTCTATCAGTACATCTAGCATCTCTTATAAATTTGTCTCTCCTCTTTCTCCACTCTTCTATCTCTGTCCTCCTTACACATGCCCGTCTCATTCCTCCACTATACATGTATATTGCAATTCTCTTCTAATATTGATTCCATAGATCACTCTCTATATATCCTCTGATCTTAACCGTCTAATCACTTGCACATATCGTGCTGATCATTTCCAACTGAGCTATTTACATGTAGTTCTCATTTCCTTCCTGGTTCACATATAATGTAACTAACTGCACTAGTACCAGTTCAACTCCATAACTTCTATAGCGCTCGTGAATAAGCTGGTGCCCCGCGCTTGGCTTTCGAGTGGCGCTTTGGAAATTTCGAGATTACGATTACGATTACGATAGCGACTTCTATCTGTCCCATAGATGCATGTCAACATTAATCGGTCATTTAAATGCACACCAGCTGGTCTCAGCTTAGTAAGCTGTGGCGCATATTTTACGCGACTCAGACCAGTTGTGCATTTCAATGCACGTTTGGTCTCAGACATGGGCGGAGACCTAGGGGGACAAGGGGGGCGGTCCCCCCCAATGAAAGTGTTGGTGGGGACGGCCATGCATTTGTCCCCCCCCCCCCAATGTTTGAGCGTCAAGACTTTTTTTAGCAGCGAAAATAGACAATTTCGTCGAGATTTTGGCCGGATGACTTAAAAAAAAAGGTCATCAACTTTTTTGGCGGCGAAAATAACTTTTTTTTCGAGATTTCGCCGGTCGTCAGAAATTTTTCTGAAAATCTCGCGTCTTTCCGTCCCCCCCCCCCCAATTCTCAGCCCAGGTCTCCGCCTATGGTCTCAGAAGACTAACATGAAACAAATTATTACCGGGTAAAATGTGCCATGTCATCAAGCACGTTATTTTGTCTCCTTCCTCTCCGCCATTACATTGCCCGAAGAGACTTCTCTGGAAACCACGTGATCGAACCTGCCTGATTGATACTGAAGGTCTGTTATTGAGCTTTGAAGCATATTACGTTTCATCTCTCCATCTGTATCGTATAATTATGTCTACGTATAATTTTATGCAGCCATTTTCCATTACCGTATCTTGAGCCGACAGGTGCGCCTCTGCGTCCCACACGTGCTAGCCCAAGATATCTAGTAAATCTAAATCCCTGAATGTCAACTCCCAGCCCGGTGTAAAGGTTTCAAATTACCCCCTCCTAAACATTACCCCCCGGTAACTTGAAACCGTTTTGAGATTACCCCCCGGTAATCTGAAACCGGTTTCAAATTATCCTCGGGAGTAATCTCAAACCGGTTTCATCCTAACCCCCTACGGTTTCAGGTTACCCCCATATAATACATTCAGCCAGCTTCTATATCACCTCTAGATAACCTTTATCCAGCTTCCATTTCACCTCTAGAGAACCTTCATCCAGCTTCCATTTCTCAACCAGAGACCCTTAATCCAGCTTCCATTTCTCAAGAGTTGTTTTCGTCAATCCAGCTTCAATTTCACCTACAGAAAACCTTCATCCAGCTTCTATTTAACCTCTAGAGAAACTTCATCCAGCTTCCATTTCTCAAGCGTCGTTTTCGCCAATCCAGTTTCTATTTCACCTACAGAGAACCTTCATCCAGCTTCCATTTCATCTACAGAGAACCCTCATCCAGCTGCCATTTCACAAAAGTTGTTTTCGTCAATTCAGCTTCTATTTCACCTACAGAGAACCTTCATCCAGCTTCCCATTTCATCTACCGAGAACCATTCATCCAGCTGCCATTTCAGAAAAGATTTTTCGTCAATCCGGCTTCTGAGTTTTTTATGTCTAACACTTAGTTAAATGGATTGATGACGACAACTTTTTGTGAAATGGCAGCTGGATGAAGGTTCTCTGTAGATGAAATGGAAGCCGGATGAATGTTCTCTGTAGGTGAAATGGAAGCTGGATGAAGGCTCTCTGTAGGTGCAATGGAAGCTGGATGAAGGTTGTCTGTAGGTGAAATAGAAGCTGGATTGACGAGAACGACGCTTGAAAAATGGAAGCTGGATGAAGGTTCTCTGTAGGTGAAATATAAGCTGGATTGACGAAAAAGACGCTTGAGAAATGGAAGCTGGATGAAGGTTCTCTGTAGGTGAAATGGAAGCTGGATTGACGAAAACGACGCTTGAGAAATGGATGCTGGGTGAAGGTTCTCTGTAGGTGAAATGATGCTGGATATACGGAATTCATTCGGAATTCAGAGGGGGGTAACCTGAAACCGGGGGTAATCTGAAACCGGTTTCAAGTTACCGGGGGGGGGGGGGGGGGGGGGGGTAATGTTTAGGAGGGGGTAATTTGAAACATTTACACCGGGACTTCAACCGCCAACAGATGCGCGCAGACAAAATCGCGC